>CM038350.1:1130414-1202914 GCA_021464625.1 Proterorhinus semilunaris | reverse complement strand
GTCTCACTTTTGTCTCACTTTAGTCTCACTTTTGTCTCACTTTTGTCTCACTTTAGTCTCACTTTAGTCTCACTTTAGTCTCACTTTAGTCTCACTTTTGTCTCACTTTAGTCTCACTTTAGTCTCACTTTAGTCTCACTTTTGTCTCACTTTTGTCTCACTTTTGTCTCACTTTAGTCTCACTTTAGTCTCACTTTTGTCTCACTTTAGTCTCACTTTTGTCTCACTTTAGTCTCACTTTTGTCTCACTTTAGTCTCACTTTTGTCTCACTTTTGTCTCACTTTTGTCTCACTTTTGTCTCACCTTTGTCTCACTTTAGTCTCACTTTAGTCTCACTTTTGTCTCACTTTAGTCTCACTTTAGTCTCACTTTAGTCTCACTTTTGTCTCACTTTTGTCTCACTTTTGTCTCACTTTAGTCTCACTTTAGTCTCACTTTTGTCTCACTTTAGTCTCACTTTTGTCTCACTTTAGTCTCACTTTTGTCTCACTTTAGTCTCACTTTTGTCTCACTTTTGTCTCACTTTTGTCTCACTTTTGTCTCACTTTTGTCTCACTTTTGTCTCACTTTAGTCTCACTTTAGTCTCACTTTTGCTCACTCTAATTCTGTATTTGTGATTTGGAGCAATAGAACTGTTCAGAGCAACAACACTCTTCCTTCATTACTTGAATGCAAATTAACCCAACAGCGCCCCCTAGTGACTGTGTTTCTTCTCCTCTGTATTTTTCAAAAGTCTTTTGTTTGTTTTGTTTGTATTTATATTTGAACAGGTTGATGTTTGGACATCGTTTTAATTCCATCTCCAGTTTATTCCACAATTGTTCACCTTTAACTGTCGGGCTAAAACCTTTCAAAGTCGTGCTGTGTTTCTGAATTCATCACGTCCAGTACGTTCTGGAACCTTCTTTGTATTTGACCCGGCAACAGATTTTGTTTAGATTTTGTTGCCGAAAAATATGGGGAATTGTCTTAATTTGATTTGAAAACACTCATATTTCTGTCAGTCATGTTGAGCAGAAGTTTCACGTCTCTGCGTTTGAAACGTTCTCGTCCAGGAGCATCAACATCTGACTCAGACTGAAAACAGCTCGTGCAGTGACTAACTGGTCTGAAGATCCTGAAGGAGCAGAACTGCGGCTGGAAAAAGTGAAATACTGTGGACTTTGTAAACGGGGGGGGGGGGGGGGGGGGGGTTCTGTTCAAGCAAAACAAGTCAGAGAAAGATGGAAGCTCTTTGGAAGGAAGAGCACAATATCGAGATTTTCTGTCTTTTTTTTTTATTGCTCAAAATGACAATAAAGAGAATTAGGGCAGGCGAGCTGTGGGTCTGTGGGGAGGGACCCTCCCAATAAACCTCGTCTTTTATTGCACCACACTGCATAGGAACATCAGCTACTAAATCAGCTGTAGGGCAGCTGGGCGGGGCTTTGTTGATGGGGAGCTACTGCCCTCTACAACTGGCCCGCTCTACACTCTGGCTTTTCACGCACTACACTGTGTAGGGCTTACATATTACATTGCACATAAAAAAAGAATAATAAAAAAAGAAGGAACATTTTACACAAATTAATACTATAATGAGGATGGTAATGAAAACTGGGAAGCAGCAAGATCACGGATAATATGTATATTAATGTTCTTTTTAACATAAAACTAGTAACTCCCGGTAATCTGAAAGAAATATATCGCCTTGTGTTACTCGCTCTGTACTGGACTTCTGTGAATTAGACGAACATTTGTCATTTTGGTCTGTGTTAAAAAAGCTTTGACGTGTATATGATGCTGCGAAGGATAAAGTAATTACAATAAGATAAAGTAAAATCATGAACTGGTGTGTTGTGTGTTTGTGTGCATGTTGTGTGTACTTTGTGACATGTTCCTTTGTACTATTGTGTATGAACATTTTTATTTTGATGATTTCAGGGGTGGGCACTCCTTTTGAGCAGAATGTTAATGCTCAAATAAACAAATAAACTAACAAACAAATGTGGAGGAAAAATGTGGTGGAAATTAGGACAAAATTAAGAAAAATTAGGGAAAATATTTTTATAAATTGCGGAAAGAAATTAGAATCAAATGGGGAAATAATAGGGAAAATAGGGGGGGAAACGGGGGAAAATTTGAATAAAATATAGGAAAAATTGGAAAAAAATTGGGGGGAAAATTATGTAAAATTGGGAAAATTTGAATAAAATAGGGGAAATAATGAGGAAACATTGGGGACAAATGTAAACATTTAGAATAAAATAGGGGAAGTATTGGGGGAAAATTGGGGAAAAAATATATTGAAATAGGGGAAATAATGGGAATTTTTTTTTCAAAAATAGGGGGGGAAATAAGAACAAATGGGGGAAGGGGAATTGGGGAAACATGTAAAAAAAAGAATGGGTAAATTGGGTCGGAAAACGAAAAAATGTGGGGTCAAAAATGTGAAGAAAATGTGGGGAAGAAAGGGAAAGTGTTTTTTCTGCCCTTGTTTTCATCTGTTCGGGACAATGACAAAGTAAATCCAGATGTTGACATTTTTTATATTTATGATGTTTGCAGAAATATCTCTTCATCATTGTTAAATCTCTCTGAGCAGATCTTTGTGTCTGCCACAGAGTCGAACGTTAAGCAGCTCGTGCCCACGCTGAGACGGAGCTGTTGCAGATGTTGCAGATGTTGCAGATGTTGCAGAGGCTGTTGTTGTTTACCAGAGTCTAATGAAGCCCCTCACAGCTGGAGCCCATTACGGCCCAGACCATAAACGTCCCCATTACTGCACTTCATTAGAACAGAGACCAATAAAGACCTGAGTGGAGTCTGGAGGATGTGCAAAAGTGTCCACTTTAGCCCCAGCGTCAACACCCAGGGGAGATGGGGAACAATATATGGGGTTAAAAATGAGGGGGGAGATGGGGAACAATATATGGGGTTAAAAATGAGGAGGGAGATGGGGAACAATATATGGGGTTAAAAATGAGGAGGGAGATGGGGAACAATATATGGGGTTAAAAATGAGGGGGGAGATGGGGAACAATATATGGGGTTAAAAATGAGGGGGAGGGAGATGGGGAACAATATATGGGGTTAAAAATGAGGGGGGAGATGGGGACAATATATGGGGTTAAAAATGAGGGGGGAGATGGGGAACAATATATGAGATTAAAAATAAGGGGGGAGATGGGGGACAATATATGGGGTTAAAAATGAGGGGGGAGATGGGGAACAATATATGGGGTTAAAAATGAGGGGGGAGATGGGGGACAATATATGGGGTTAAAAAGAGGGGGGAGATGGGGAACAATATATGGGGTTAAAAATGAGGGGGGAGATGGGGGACAATATATGGGGTTAAAAAGAGGGGGGAGATGGGGAACAATATATGGGGTTAAAAAGAGGGGGGAGATGGGGAACAATATATGGGGTTAAAAATGAGGGGGGAGATGGGGGACAATATATGGGGTTAAAAAGAGGGGGGAGATGGGGAACAATATATGGGGTTAAAAATGAGGGGGGAGATGGGGAACAATATATGGGGTTAAAAAGAGGGGGGAGATGGGGAACAATATATGGGGTTAAAAATGAGGGGGGAGATGGGGAACAATATATGGGGTTAAAAATGAGGGGGGAGATGGGGAACAATATATGGGGTTAAAAATGAGGGGGGGAGATGGGGAACAATATATGGGGTTAAAAATTAGGGGGGAGATGGGGAACAATATAGGGAGTTAACAATGAGGGGGAGATGGGGAACAATATATGGGGTTGAAAATGAGGGGGGAGATGGGAACAATATAGGGAGTTAACAATGAGGGGGAGATGGGGAACAATATATGGGGTTGAAAATGAGGGGGGAGATGGGGAACAATATATGGGGTTAAAAATGAGGGGGAGGGAGATGGGGAACAATATATGGGGTTAAAAATTAGGGGGGGAGATGGGGAACAATATATGGGGTTAAAAAGAGGGGGGAGATGGGGAACAATATATGGGGTTAAAAATTAGGGGGGGAGATGGGGTGGGGGTATAATATGGAGAGAGATAAAAGTGGGTAAAATGGCAAAATTTAGAGTAAAATATAAGGGGAAAAAAGGTGGGAAAGAAAAACTTGGAAAGTGTTTCTTCTGCCTTTTTGTCGTTAAAGGAAGTTTCACCTCAAACAAAAGGAATCGATTAACACTATGAATCTGTTTATGGATCTATATGATAAATATCGTTAAGAACCTGAACGGCCCCACAGCTGATGTCGTTCTTTAACCTCTGACCCCCCCTTTAACCCAAATCTTTAACCCATAGGCCAGAGTAACGCTTCATTTGAAAGCTAAGACCTGCAAAACTAATCGTAACTTTTTTGAACACATGAACACATGGAGGTGAACACATGAACACATGAACACATGGAGGTGAACACATGAACACATGAACACATGAACACACGGAGGTGAACACATGGAGGTGAACACATGAACACATGAACACATGGAGGTGAACACATGAACACATGGAGGTGAACACATGAACACATGAACACATGGAGGTGAACACATGAACACATGAACACATGGAGGTGTTCGGATGTTGTTGGTGTGTGTGTTGTGTCGGCATTTGTTGTGTAATTGCCTCAACTGTTAAATAGTTTTATGTTGTGTAATTGTTGTTGGCGTTATACACCTGGCCCAGGACAACAGTTGAAAACTAGCTTTGCAGCGAAAACTGACACATTAATGTGAACTGTCCCTGTCAAATAAACGAATAAATAAAATAAAATAAAATAAAATAAATGCTGCTGCTGCACAAACGGAGGAATGTTTCAGGAAAAGTGACAAAGTCAAATCTCTGGTTCTGAGGCTGAAGTGTCGTGAGAGGCGGAGTCTGTGGCGGAGTCTGGCAGAAAACTCACCGCTGCTCGGAAAAATAATGTTATTAACGTTCGCCGCAGCGAGGGGGCGGGGCCAGAGTGGCACAAACATGGAGGACGTTTACAGAGACGTCTTTGAACAAACCACAGAGACGCAGATCCAAGACTTTCACGGCTTTACACCGGAGTACAGAGCGTGGGGATTAAGAGGACGCCACACGGACTGAACCGGGACTGAACCGGGACTAAACCAGGACTAAACCAGGACTAAACCAGGACTAAACCAGGGCTTAACCAGGACTAAACCAGGGCTTAACCAGGACTAAACCAGGGCTTAACCAGGACTAAACCAGGGTTTAACCAGGACTAAACCGGGACTAATCCAGGACTAAACCAGGGCTTAACCGGGACTAAACCAGGACTAAACCAGGACTAAACCAGGACTAAAGCAGGACTAAACCAGGACTGAACCAGGTCTAAACCAGGACTAAACCAGGACTAAACCAGGACTGAACCAGGTCTAAACCAGGACTAAACCAGGACTAAACCAGGACTAAACCAGGACTAAACCAGGACTAAACCAGGACTAAAGCAGGACTAAACTAGGACTAAACCAGGACTAAACCAGGACTAAACCAGGACTAAACAAGGCCTTAACTAGGACTAAACCAGGACTAAACCAGGACTAAACCAGGACTAAACCAGGTCTAAACCAGGGCTAAACCGGGTCTCTCAGCCTGTAAGTGAAATCCTTTGTAGACTGAAGGTTCGGAGTCCTGAGCAGCACTCGTGTCAGCCTCTCGTCCTCTCGCAGACGCAGCAGAGCACCCATGGGTGTCTCCGCAGCTTCTGACCAGCGCTAACGGAGGCTAACCCCTGCTAACCGATGCTAACATGGTGGCTAACCCCTAATGACAGGCCTGAGGGCTTTAGGGCGAGCGCGGCCGGAGCAGCCTGTCATTACTGCGCCGCTGTCAAAGTGCAGTACACTGAAGTACATTTACTGCACTTTATACGTGACATTAAAACCACTGCATCATCTATGAAAGATGTCCATGTGGACACGGGCGCGTGAGCGCCCCCTGGGATCAAAATAAATATAATATGGGGCGATTAAAAACCAAGTTTGTCATAGACAAACTAAATTTGGCGCAGACATGCGTCACATGGTCCAGATCAAAAAAGTAAATGATGGCCACGCCCCCTCTCTGAACGTGTTGCCACGGTAACATCGTCATTACAAAAGCATTAAAACGTGTCAATTTTACCCATTGTTTGCCAAAGGATTCCCCATTTTTCACACATTTCTTGACATTAAAGATGAACCTGATCCTCCTCAATTATTGTTGTTTTCTGGATGACAAATATTTCAGTATCAGTATCGTGAAGTATCACTAAAGTACTGGAGTATTCGCTCTAAAGCGTTACATAACGGTACAGCCCATCAGGAAGTCCATGGAAGTGAAGCAAAGGCTTTATAATGAGATGCAGTGTTTCCCACAAATGTCAGACTTCACAACAAACTAAAGGACGAACCGAGAGTTCTATTATTAGAGGCCGGGCCTCGAATAGAACTCGTCTCTGAACTCAAACGGTTTAGTAAAAATGATCTCACTTAGTTTCCTTTTCTTTCTCTAAACTCAGGAAAAACAAATCTCTGAGTTCAGCCTCTGTTTGTGCAGAGCTCTGTCAAACCCACAGGCCGCAGGGGGAGGGGGGGGGGGGGGCTAATGCTCTGCAGATGTCGCCCTGGGCAGAGGGTCTGCGGATGACGTCACCTCTGCTGCTCTCAGAGACACGCTCCAGAGTTTACTCCGAGGTGAGAGTCGGCCTGGAGGAAAAATAAACACGAGATGTGCAGATACTCGTTAGTACTGAGCAGTGAGTACTGCAGTACAAATACTTCAACACCCTGATCAGGCAGTACCGTGTGAGCCAAACTCACCTCCTCACCCAGTTCCTCCACGTCGACTTTAACCAAATCTAAAAGAGTCAAAATAAACGACGAAAAGGAGGATGAACACATCACAAAGTAACACAACAGTGATGGAAAAAGTAACACACACGTGGGACACAAATGCAAAACAAAGGGACGACAACGCGGCGACAATGGCTCTGTAGGTCTTAGCTTTCAAATGAGGCGCGACACTGGCCTGTAGACTGTGACCTTTTAGATTTGGGTAAAGCTGAACTGGAGAAATGCTCTCGGGTGTTGCAGGGAGTGGAGCGTTTCATAAATGTTACTGAACATTCCTGCACAGGCTCTGAGCGTTCGGTGTCGGGATTCACTCGTTTGATTCATATTTGTATTTTTAACTACACAACAGGCACACAAAAATAAAAAAATAAAAGATAAAAGATAACGTTCTAGCTCGAAAAGGAGTGAGAAGAAGACCCGCCTGTTCATATACTTCAATAATAATGTGTTGCCACAATAACAATATTTAGTTCGTTTGTTACATATTTACAACAAATGCATTTCATTAAATCAACATTCACAGTTTGTTACACTTTATAACAAGTGTATTATTTTTGTTTCCTAAAACAGTTTTATTACCATGTTGGTCTTACTGTTCTTCATCATCATCATCATCATCATCATATAGCTTTACTCTGTATCAAAGTGCTTGAATGATACAGAACATATTCCACATGTATTCATGAAAGGTAAAGTAATAACAGACTGATTGATGCTCATGATAACAAGACTAATCTTAATGCTGTGTATTAAAAAGAATCGAGGTTCGAGGGGGGGGGGGGGTACTGTGCATTAAAGAGACTCAGGAGTCTGCTGCCAGAAGACGCTTTCCTCGAGCCGGGATGAAGGAGAATTGTTCCTCATTTGTCCGGTTAAACAGATAAAGGCCAAAAACAAAAGCATAGGCTGAGATACGGCCTTTAGATAATCGACTCTTCAGTTTGTGCTTTGGCTGGATGACTGTCGGCTGATGAAGAGGACACGTAACACAGCTTTAGAAGAAAGAAAGAGGTCATCATGAAATGTATTTAACTGACTCTCAGTGAGAGTGTTTGAGGAGCATCATCTGAAACAGACGAGGAAAATATAATGAGCTTTGTCCAAGTCTCCGACCTCCAGTGAAGGTTTTATTCTCATTCACAATAACACAATACACAAACTGTCAGGAAAATCAGATATGATGAGTTTACACTCACTTCAGAAATCTGATCATCCAGAAAGAGAGCGACTGAACTCTCTCCCCTCCCTTCAATCAGCCCCACCTGCAGACCCAGGTGACTTCAGGCCCTAAAGTTCATCAAAGTTTATTATTGTCTTCATGTGCAGTGATCGCCACATAAATAACAAACTCTGCTTTAACTTCGATTCAAAGTGCAGAAGGAGAGACAATGGAGACAATAATCGGAGCTGGGACTTGAACTCACAATGTTCTGCATATGTGCAGCGCCTTAACCACTAACCCATCAGCAGCCTTTCTGCTCATGTGTTCTGAGAAAGATCTGACGTAAACAGGCCTGTAGTGCTTCTATGAACCGCCTCTCTACTGTCTAACCTCTTAACCCCCGCCTTCACTGAGCGCATTCTCATGTTTATTCATTCATTTAAGAGGATAACCCCTTGAGATGCATCATCTCGTTTTCAAGAGGGTCCTCAAAAGTCTCCAAAAAATAAAAAAGCAAAGCACAAAAACAGATACAGCAGTACAGGCATGAAACCAAGACATAGAAGACAAAACAAACAAACAAATAAATCCTTAACATACATCTTCTACCACATACACAAACACACCACTTGCACACTACAGCGCACACACACACACACACACGCACACACACACATCTCTCTACTTTGAACAATCAATTACAATTTTTAAAAGCAATTACAAGTGGTTTGTAAATATTGCAAAAGGGCATTTTGATACGTTTGATATAGCGGATAGAGGCGGGTTGATTATTCCAATCAAAAGGTGCTTTGAAATTAAATGAACATTTTCCTATTTCTTTGTGAATTCTAGGTACGACAAAAAAGATTTGATTTGCATGTCTTAAATTATAAGAAGAGCTAAATAGTATTAAATATTGTCTCAAATAATCAGGATAACTAAGATTAATGCATTTGAATATAAATAATAACCAATGAAATTGGCGTCTGGAGGATGGAGTGAGCCAAGAGAGTTGCTGATAGAGCAGGCAATGGTGAGTTCTGAAGGGACAACGGAGAATAAATCTACACAGACTATTGTAGATAACATTAAGTGGCTGAAGACTAGTGCAAGTGGTATTTTGATAGACAACATAACAGTAATCGAGAATAGGGAGTAGCAATTGAGTAACAATCCGCTTTCTCACTAAGAAACTAAAGCAACTAATTGATTGGTAAAGTAATTTCAAACGATATGCAATTTTATTGGCAACAGCATGTATATGAAAGTTAAAAGAAAGGTTGGAGTCAAGCCATAAACCCAGATATTTATATGTCTCAACTGGTGCAATTGGCGCTGCATCCAGAAGTACAATATCAAGTGCACCCGCCGATATATGTCTGTTTTTATCCTGGAATACCATTGAGTGTGATTTGGTTTTATTAAGAATTAGCTTATTAGCTTGAAGCCAAAGTTGTACTGTATCAAAATCATATTGAAGAGAATTCTGAATATCAATAATATTGGATATTCTCCATGTTCAGCTTTACCCAAATCCAAAGGTTTTTCCACCGGAGAGTTCACAGCGGGTTTGTCACGTTTTGATCATGTTTTTGCCGTGGTTTTGTAGCATTCTTATTGCCTTTACGACGATCAGACCCCAGAGATTCGGCTCCCGGTAAAAGAGCCGTGAATCCCGGCGTCTGCAGGGAGAGAACATCACTCACACGCCCCCCTGAGCGGGCCCCTCTGCAGCATCTGGAAGTCCGTCTGAAGCCTCCGCCACGTGGCCCGAGCGCTGGAGGAAACCTGAGCCTGAGTGTCAGGAATACTCTCTGATACGAGTACAAGTACCTTTGAGTACTCCAAACCTGAGCCTGAGTGTCAGGAATACTCTCTGATACGAGTACAAGTACCTTTGAGTACTCCAAACCTGAGCCTGAGTGTCAGGAATACTCTCTGATACGAGTACAAGTACCTTTGAGTACTCCAAACCTGAGCCTGAGTGTCAGGAATACTCTCTGATACGAGTACAAGTACCTTTGAGTACTCCAAACCTGAGCCTGAGTGTCAGGAATACTCTCTGATAGGAGTACAAGTACCTTTGAGTACTCCAAACCTGAGCCTTAGTGTCAGGAATACTCTCTGATACGAGTACAAGTACCTTTGAGTACTCCAAACCTGAGCCTTAGTGTCAGGAATACTCTCTGATACGAGTACAAGTACCTTTGAGTACTCCAAACCTGAGCCTGTGAGTCAGGAATACTCTCTGATAGGAGTACAAGTACCTTTGAGTACTCCAAACCTGAGCCTTAGTGTCAGGAATACTCTCTGATACGAGTACAAGTACCTTTGAGTACTCCAAACCTGAGCCTTATTGTCAGGAATACTCTCTGATACGAGTACAAGTACCTTTGAGTACTCCAAACCTGAGCCTTAGTGTCAGGAATACTCTCTGATACGAGTACAAGTACCTTTGAGTACTCCAAACCTGAGCCTTAGTGTCAGGAATACTCTCTGATACGAGTACAAGTACCTTTGAGTACTCCAAACCTGAGCCTGTGAGTCAGGAATACTCTCTGATAGGAGTACAAGTACCTTTGAGTACTCCAAACCTGAGTGTCAGGAATACTCTCTGATACGAGTACAAGTACCTTTGAGTACTCCAAACCTGAGTGTCAGGAATACTCTCTGATACGAGTACAAGTACCTTTGAGTACTCCAAACCTGAGTGTCAGGAATACTCTCTGATACGAGTACAAGTACCTTTGAGTACTTCAAACCTGAGTGTCAGGAATACTCTCTGATACGAGTACAAGTACCTTTGAGTACTCCAAACCTGAGCGTCAGGAATACTCTCTGATAGGAGTACAAGTACCTTTGAGTACTCCAAACCTGAGCCTGTGAGTCAGGAATACTCTCTGATACGAGTACAAGTACCTTTGAGTACTCCAAACCTGAGCCTGTGAGTCAGGAATACTCTCTGATAGGAGTACAAGTACCTTTGAGTACTCCAAACCTGAGTGTCAGGAATACTCTCTGATACGAGTACAAGTACCTTTGAGTACTCCAAACCTGAGTGTCAGGAATACTCTCTGATACGAGTACAAGTACCTTTGAGTACTCCAAACCTGAGCCTGAGTGTCAGGAATACTCTCTGATACGAGTACAAGTACCTTTGAGTACTCCAAACCTGAGCCTGAGTGTCAGGAATACTCTCTGATAGGAGTACAAGTACCTTTGAGTACTCCAAACCTGAGCCTTAGTGTCAGGAATACTCTCTGATACGAGTACAAGTACCTTTGAGTACTCCAAACCTGAGCCTTAGTGTCAGGAATACTCTCTGATACGAGTACAAGTACCTTTGAGTACTCCAAACCTGAGCCTGAGTGTCAGGAATACTCTCTGATAGGAGTACAAGTACCTTTGAGTACTCCAAACCTGAGCCTTAGTGTCAGGAATACTCTCTGATACGAGTACAAGTACCTTTGAGTACTCCAAACCTGAGCCTTAGTGTCAGGAATACTCTCTGATACGAGTACAAGTACCTTTGAGTACTCCAAACCTGAGCCTTAGTGTCAGGAATACTCTCTGATACGAGTACAAGTACCTTTGAGTACTCCAAACCTGAGCCTTAGTGTCAGGAATACTCTCTGATACGAGTACAAGTACCTTTGAGTACTCCAAACCTGAGCCTTAGTGTCAGGAATACTCTCTGATACGAGTACAAGTACCTTTGAGTACTCCAAACCTGAGCCTGTGAGTCAGGAATACTCTCTGATAGGAGTACAAGTACCTTTGAGTACTCCAAACCTGAGTGTCAGGAATACTCTCTGATACGAGTACAAGTACCTTTGAGTACTCCAAACCTGAGTGTCAGGAATACTCTCTGATACGAGTACAAGTACCTTTGAGTACTCCAAACCTGAGTGTCAGGAATACTCTCTGATACGAGTACAAGTACCTTTGAGTACTTCAAACCTGAGTGTCAGGAATACTCTCTGATACGAGTACAAGTACCTTTGAGTACTCCAAACCTGAGCGTCAGGAATACTCTCTGATAGGAGTACAAGTACCTTTGAGTACTCCAAACCTGAGCCTGTGAGTCAGGAATACTCTCTGATACGAGTACAAGTACCTTTGAGTACTCCAAACCTGAGCCTGTGAGTCAGGAATACTCTCTGATACGAGTACAAGTACCTTTGAGTACTCCAAACCTGAGCCTGTGAGTCAGGAATACTCTCTGATACGAGTACAAGTACCTTTGAGTACTCCAAACCTGAGCCTGTGAGTCAGGAATACTCTCTGATACGAGTACAAGTACCTTTGAGCCGATTGGAGGTTTATTCAAACATTGGATCCGTTTGGAAGCTGATTTCTGGAACGATGGTCTCCTGAAGCCGTTTGGGTTTGTGCTGCTCTGATGGAGCTTCAGTCCAAACAGCTGGACCGCCAGAGGTGGAGCCAGATGTGCTTTAGGTCAGGAGGGGGCGCTCTGGAGCGTGTATTCTCTTTTTTCTGTCCCTTATTGTGTTCTGTCCACAGAGTCCTGCTGCAGCCCCCCGGCCGGCCCCGGGACCGGGAGGTTTTTTTCGATACCGATACTGAAATATTTGTCGTTAGAACCAAAACACAGATTGATAATGTTCATGTTTTACTTTTACATTTGTATCATGTGTTTGAGCTGAAACAACCAAGAAACTTCCTGTAACGACAAAAGGGCCGAAAAAAAACATTTCTCCCAATTTTTAAAACATTTTTTCCCCAAAAGTGTTTCCAAACGTTCCCCCCAATTTTCCAAAAGGTTCAATTTCTTCTAAATTATTTTCTCGGCTGAAATGTTCCAAGTTCTTTTCACTTGTTTTTCCCTTTTTTCCCTTTTTAAATGTTTTTGACCAACAGCAGAAAAACTTTTAAAGACGTTATATTTATCTTTGGTTCCTGTTTTATTTTTCCGGTACCGGACTGGTTTAACGGTGCCCCGCCCTCTTCAACACGATTTACATGAAACTCGAACCTGTGACTTTATTCCCTGCTCCTTCGGGCCTGTGAGAGTTACCATTACCCAGCATGCCTCGGGGGAGAGCTGTTTCAAAGACACTGAGGTTCAGACGGGTTTAAGGATGTCCCACAGAGGAGCGTCCCGGGACATATAACACGTAACCTCTCACTGGCCTATCAGGGGCGGGCAACGCCAGGCCCGGGGGCCAGATCCGGCCCTGCAGCACAAACCTCCGGCCCTCGAGGCGATTCTGAGACACAAAGAGGTTCTTCAACACTGTGAGGGTTCAACGGGAGAAACAATGAGGTCATAGGTTATGTAAAAAGAAAGGACATAAATCTACTTGAATTAAGATATTTACTCTGAAGATTGAGTTTCATTCTGAGTTTAGATCAATTAAAACCAACGGAACACGTTTCTTTAAGAGGTGGTTCTAGAATGTGATGATGTCATAATGTCAGGTGGAGAAATACGATCTCCAAATGTTTCAGTATCAAATCAGTATTTGACAGTGATTGGATTCACAAATCATCTTAGATGAGTTCAAACCGACTTTTATTCAAGTGATTTTAAGTCACTGATTTGATTTGATTTCACGGTGATTTTCTCTCAAACTGAGTTTAAACTGCGGAGCCGAGAGGAACGAAGGATCTAAACCACAGGGACCGAGAGAGAGGGGTCTGTGGGGGCGGGGCCTCTGTGGGGGCGGGGCCTCGGTGCTGCTGCAGTTACATAAACAGAGCCTTATGGAGGGGGAGCTTTGGGTGGATGATCGAGAGCCGTGTCCCGTCACCTCAAACTGACATGACCCAAAAAGGACAGAAACACGACGAGGGCCTCAGGCTGAAACAAAAACAGCTTCAGAGGAAAAATAACGGCTGGACCGCATGAAATAAACACTGTCCCGAACCCAGAGGCTCCTCGCTCAGCACGGACAAACTCATTTATTTTTTCCCACATTTCTTCTATTTTAAATTATTTTTAATCGTAATGCATCACATTAAATATGAGCAAGTGCTGCAAATGTTCTGACCGGAGATTTAGGAGATACACTACAAAAAAGTGTTTGGCTTTAAGCATCGGCTTAAATGACTAATCTTGTTTTGAGCGTTTTTAACTCTTTTTTTTTCTTTTTTTTAAATTTGTTTTATTTTTTTCCTGATCCGGCCAAGTTTGAGGACATGTCAGACTCGTTCTAAAGTAAATCTCAGTTGAAATAAGAAAGTAGAACTGCCAATGGGACAAGACCAATGTTCTTATCGGCAGATACAATGACTTGAAATAAAGACTAAATGTATTGAAACGAGTCAGAAACTCACCAGAGCAGGTGAAGAGTTAATAATCAATAATGTCAATGATCATAAAAACAACTCAACTTAAAACTAATCCCGTTAATGACTTATTACACTCATACTTTAACAGGTATTTGATCACTATTTTGCATAACAATAATATTTCTCAAAATGATCTGGGGGCCAGAGGTTTTGTGCTAGAGGGCCGGATTTGGCCCCCGGGCCTGACGTTGCCTACCCCTGCTTTACACGATCCAAGTCCAGTTGCACAAAATAAAAAGGGGAACTATATTGTGAGGCGTAGTAACACGTCAGGAGCCCTTCAACGTCCGCGCAGTGATATCGTGTAAAGGCTCAGCTCGGTCGCTTCTAACTTCATCATGACCTAGCGAAACCTCTGCTAGGTGATGCTAATGCTAACAACATTAGCGTGACTGAGCGCACACGTAAAGACCAGACATGCTAACAACATTAGCGTGACTGAGCGCACGCGTAAAGACCAGACATGCTAACAACATTAGCGTGACTGAGCGCACGCGTAAAGACCAGACATGCTAACAACATTAGCGTGACTGAGCGCACGCGTAAAGACCAGACACGCTAACAACATTAGCGTGACTGAGCGCACGCGTAAAGACCAGACATGCTAACAACATTAGCGTGACTGAGCGCACGCGTAAAGACCAGACATGCTAACAACATTAGCGTGACTGAGCGCACGCGTAAAGACCAGACACGCTAACAACATTAGCGTGACTGAGCGCACGCGTAAAGACCAGACACGCTAACAACATTAGCATGACAGAGCGCACAAATAAAGACCAGACATGCTAACAACATTAGCATGACTGAGCGCACGCGTAAAGACCAGACATGCTAACAACATTAGCGTGACTGAGCGCACGCGTAAAGACCAGACATGCTAACAACATTAGCGTGACTGAGCGCACGCGTAAAGACCAGACATGCTAACAACATTAGCATGACTGAGCGCACGCGTAAAGACCAGACATGCTAACAACATTAGCGTGACTGAGCGCACGCGTAAAGACCAGACACGCTAACAACATTAGCGTGACTGAGCGCACGCGTAAAGACCAGACACGCTAACAACATTAGCGTGACTGAGCGCACGCGTAAAGACCAGACACGCTAACAACATTAGCATGACTGAGCGCACGCGTAAAGACCAGACACGCTAACAACATTAGCATGACTGAGCGCACGCGTAAAGACCAGACACGCTAACAACATTAGCATGACTGAGCGCACGCGTAAAGACCAGACAGCGACGCATCCACTCGTCTAAGCTCAGGGAGCAGATCTCAGTGTGGAAAACACGGGCCTGTCCCTTTAAGACAAATCAACTGTGTTCGGTGAAGTAAAGGTGATTTATTTATTCAGATAAATACGACCAAATCCGTCCTCTGCATTTGACCCATCGACGCCACTGATGTGTGACGTAACATGCAGGGCTACAGCATACTTCACACATAAGATAAATAAATAAATAAGATAAATAAATAAATAAATAAATAAATAAATAAATAATAATAATAATAATTAATTAAACTCAACTTAAAATTATACTGAGGATGGTAATGACCGCTGGGAAGTAGTAAGATCTCGGAGTATAATAAGTATTAATGCTTTTTAATGCATTACACTATGTAGGGCTTTCATTATACATTATACATGAACAAAAATTATAATAATAAAAAAGAAAAAAAAAGAGGAAATTGTACAAATTGATATTATACTGAGGATGGTAATGAACTGGGAAGTAGCAGGATAATAGTATAATAGTATAATATAAAGTGCTTCATAGTAACTGCCTTTATAACATTAAACAGTGACTTAATGTTACACTAGTGATGTTAGTAAAGTAATGTTTGGCTTTGGAAACAATTTGTAAGAAATATATGAATGATCATTTGTTACTCGCTCTGTGCTAGACATTGAACAAGAAATGAAGCAGCTGTTGTGTTTTGTGCTTTGATTGTTAAATGAAAATGTTATTGTTTTTATTTTGGGGGTGGAGCTTATAAGCCTTTTGCCTCGGCCCGCCCCTTTAGAGCAGACGAACTGCTCAAATAAACAAATAAAGTAAAACATCTCAAAGCAAACGAGGGAGGGCGATATGAGCCCGAACCTGGAGCCGGTGCTGAGTCTCAGGAGAACAGTCCCACCAGAACCAGAACCTTTTTGGAAATAAAGCCCCAGTCAGAGCCAGAGTCTGGAGGTTCTTAGCTTTCAAAAGCAAACCAAGTTCAGCTGCAGAGATGTTTAAGTTTCCTCCACCGACTCGACCGTTACCAGAACAAAACGACTCACACTTATTCATTCACAAATACGGTTCGGTATCCACGTGTAGCAGGAAAGGCTGTGAGGCTGCTTTACACAACGTTAGGGTCCGTGTGTTTTAAGATCCACACTTTTCATCTGTTAATGCAACAACATCTCGCTCCATCAGACTCCACCACACGCTGAAGCTTCTACTGATCTGACTCTGAAGACCCAAAGACCAGGAGATGTTTGAATTGTCCTGATGTTTTCCACTAATGACTCGTTTAGAGGAGATCAGTTTTTGTTTGTGTGACTCCCGCTCAGACCCGTGAACCTTCTGCTGTAGACCACTGACAACATGAAGACAGAGGATGAGTCACAGGTTTTTCTCCTCGGTTCCAGTAAATCCTCCAGGAGTCAGAGAAACCCTGTGAGAAACCCTGTGAGAAACCCTGTGAGAAACCCTGTGAGAAACCCTGTGAGGAACCCTGTGAGGAACCCTGTGAGGAACCCTGTGAGAAACCTTCCACCCGCCTCGCTGTGAAGTTTGTTTGTTTGAAATGTGGAAGTTTAAACACAGAAGGAGCGGAACGTGTCCCAGAGAACCGATGCGCCCCGAGAGACGCCACGTAACCTCCGCGCGCGTCATTCTCTCATCTTCTCATCATTTGTCCCAAACTCTGCGCGAGCCAAAAACCAAAAACAAACGACCCCCCCAGAGAGAAACGTCTGCGGGTCTGCCCCACGAGCTCCCAGAAGCTCCGGGACAAACGCATCTCCTCAGAGTCAGACTCCCGGACACTCAAACGCAGCATCGCGCTCGCGCCGTGCGTATCGCGCTCGCGCCGTGCGTTTCGCGACGCGCGTGCCGCTCGGCTCTTCTTACCTTTGGAGAAGTTTGGAGAAACCTTTGGAAAAGCTCTGGGAGAACTGTGCACAGGGTCCGGTTATGTCGCGGCGCTCCGAGAAGAAAACGACCTTCAGGAGGAGGGAGGGGGGCACGGGGAGGGGGCACGGGGAGGGGGAGGAGTCCGGGCACGAGCGAGGACTGAGGAGAGGAAACGAGGAAAGGAGGCGACTCTTCCATGCGTCCTACAAACCACGGCACGGACTGAAGCGGCTTAACCTCTTAACCCCCGCCTTAACCGAGCTCAGCTTTACCCAAATCTAAAAGGTTACAGTCAATAGGCAGTGTTGGAGAGTAACTAAATGTATTTAGAATACTCATTCTGAGTAACTGTATTCTGGTACAGTTACTCTTTGATTTGAGAGTACAGTTACTTTCCAAATATCAGGGGAAACATGTTACATGTTAGCTTCATGTTAGCTTCATGTTAGCTTCATGTTAGCTTCATGTTAGCTTCATGTTAGCTTCACGTTGCACATGATTAAAAAAAGAACTCTCATAATGTGTTTCCTCCTAAAATAAAATAAAGATTTAAATATTAAATTAAATATTTATTCCACAGCTCATAAAACACACGTGTCTTGTATTGCACCTTGTAACTTGCACTTTGTATCGTGTATTGCACATGTCATGTTAATTGTGCCGGACACAGATGGACATTAGCATAATGCTAAATCTGGTGCAGAATCTGTTTAATGTAACTGCAAACTGTCTTTTCCATAAACTAAACTAAAACATGACGCTGGATCTGCTCCAACAGAGTGAACGAGTTCATCATTAATGTTCACTAAGTTTATAACTATAAAGTCTTCACCTCAGTAATCATACACCACACAGGTCCTCTGGAAAGTTCTAATACACCGAGAACCTTCGCACATTCTGTCACGTTTACCATAAACATAAAGGTTTTATTTTGAATGTTTTACTGAAAGTTCACACGAGTAACAGACGACTGTGAAGTGAAAGTAAAATAAAACATGATTCTGTTACTTTACAAAAATAGAAAAGTGAAAGTGTGGGTGCATAAGTATTCATACAGCATTAAATTGCCTTTATAACATTCCTAACGACTGCAGAAAGTTCACACCTCGCCCTAACCATTAAATAGAGGCCACCAGTGTGTGATCTACTCTCAGTATAATTCCAGCTGTTCTGTGAGGGCCTCAGAGCTATGGTCAGAGTGTATTGGTCACTAAGCAACATCATGAAGGCCAAGGAGCTCACCAGAGAGGTCAGGGATAAAGCTGTGGAGAAGTTTAAAGCAGCGTTAAGTTATACAAAGATTTCCAAGAAGAAAGCCATTATTGAAAGGAGGCCATAAGAAATCCCGTCTGAAGTTTGCTAGAAGTCCTATGGAGGACACAGCTCCATGTGGAAGAAGGTGCTTTGGTCAGATGAGACGTTCTGTATGGAGCAAACCTAACACTGCTCCTCGTCCTGAGTGCACCCTCCCCAGGGTCAAATATGGTGGGGGGCATCGTGCTATGGGGCTGCTTTTCCTCAGCGGGGACTGGGGAGATTGTAAGAATAGTTGGGAAGATGGATGGAGCCAAATACAGAGACATTTTGGAGGAAAACCTGCTGGAGTCAGCAAGAGAACTGAGGCTGGGGCGGAGCTTCACCTTCCAGCAGGACCATGACCCTAAACACAAACATGTACAATGGAATGGTTTAAAAACAAACATATGAATGTGTTAGAATGGCCCAGTCAAAGTCCTGACCTAAATCCTACTGAACATCTGGAAAGACCTGAAAACATCTGTTCACAAACGCTCTCCTTCTAATGTGACAGAGCTGGAGTTGTTTTGTAAAGAGGAATGGGCTCAAATGTCAGTCTCTACATGTGCAAACCTTGTAGAGTCAAACCCCAGAAGACTTGCTGCTGTTATTTCATAGATATAATGACAATGTGAAAGTATCAAAGTATTCAGAGTATTCAGAACACAGTACTCTGATGAGACAAAGTAACGGAATACATTTTAAGCCAGGTACTCAGTAACTAATTACAATTTCAAAGTATTCTCCCCAACACTGCCTGGGCCAGAGTAACACCTCATTTGAAAGCTAAGGCCCACAAAACGGATCTTTTTCCTCATTGTTGCCGCGTTTATGTCACTTTTTTTCTCCATGTTTCTGTTTCTCTTTTGTTGCATTTTCATCCTTGTTTTTTTCGTTATTTTGAGACTTTTTAAAGAAGCTTTAGATTTGGGTAAATCCGAACTGTGGAATCTGTGCTCAGCTCATTAAGAGGTTGGTCTCGGGTAAATGAACAGAAACAGAGAAACACTGAGCGTTTGTGTTTTGCTGTGAGTTATACATGTTTGTGGATAAAGGTGAATGTATGGATAAAAGAAAGCTGTGCTAGTGCGCCCTCTGCTGGAACAGCGGATCCACCACAGTATTATTTGTTAACCTATTTTATGCCCAAACCTTTTGTCTCCGGGGCCAAAGTGAAAATGAGCCTGTGGGTCAAACATGGAACACACAGAACTGCAAATAACCTCCTACATTAAAACAAATGTTCACTCTGGCAAAAGCCAAACAGAATCAACATTGCAGCCGTTCAGAGCAGAATGTAAACATCTTTAATAATACTCTGTGTACTTTACAGGCAGCATGAAAAACACACTTTGAGATACAGAACAAGACCCAGAAGGTTTGACCATGACGTCACAGGATCACTTTAACTGAGGACTAAGTGGGATGAACAGATCAGTCTTCAGTGCAGATCTGAATGTGCTCATGGAGTCTCCTGTAAGAGAGGAGTTCAGAGTCTGGGGGCACAGGAGGAGCGGAGCGAGCAGGAGGGTGTGTAGGTCTGAAGGAGATCTGACAGGTGGAGGTGAGAGGTTATGAAGTGCTTTAATGGTGAGGAGACCGGGAACCAATGAGGCTGTTTGAGGGGAGGAGTAATGTGCTGGTAGGAGGAGTTTTAGTGATAATGCAACTGCGTTCTGAACTATTAACAGGACAAACTGTTTATAATGAGAGACACGTTATGGGCCTCTTAATGTGAGGTCAGTCAGTGACCTCTGAGTCTGAGACACTAAACTCTACTCTGTAGTTTTACTTCGTTATTTCGTGCTTATATATCAGTGTCCCGGCCACGCCTGTATCTACAGCTCCTACAGGGACGTTATCTCATTCCTTTGTTAACATTTGAAATATGATTAGATCATTTTGAAAGTGTCAGTTCAGCATCACTTCTTTTATAAGTCCATTTCAACCCTTTGTTAATGTCAACAACCTTTAAATAAAAGTTGTAAAACGGTGAAAGTGGATGAGCTACGACGCTCTGTGATAAACACCGAGCAACAAGGAGCGAAACAGCGCCCCCAATTGGACACAGGTGGCCAGAAAGTGTACTGCATCCACACTGTAAGGGCTTACCATTGAGAATGAGAGTTACCCTCGTGCGGGCCCCACTTTGGGAACTCTTGTTTTATAGACTTATCATGTTTTACAGTTGTATTGTTAGGTTTATTTTTGTGTCATTTAGAACGACTTTACATGTTTTATGTTTCACTCTAATTGTTTTCATGTGTTTCCGAGGGAACGGTATTGTTTATTTAAAAAAAAAGAGAAAAAACACATTGATAAGATAAGCCTTGATCTCACAGTGGAGAAATTCACTTGTTACATCCGGCTCAGAAACACTCAGGGTGGGTGGGACACTCTGGGGGGGATAATGCTGGTCTGACAGTTTCCTTCCACAGGGCTCCGGTCAGAGAGAAGGGCACGGAGAAGTTATTCCAGCAAACAGGTGCAGGCAGGGATGATGGTGGTGGTGGGTACACATATTGGTACGTATGTGTAGGTATGTGTGTGTGGTCTACAACAAGAAACAAAGAATAAGATAATATTAATCACAATGTACAAGAGTATATAATAATCAATACAATGATAAACATCTAATTAGGATACTAGAAAGATATTCATTTAGTCAAATAACCCTAACAGCACTATAACTCCTAATGTACAAGCATACACAGGGTTAACGGAGTAGGGATTCGGAATAGATTCAGTGGTCTCTGCCTCCCTCTAGCGGAAGCGAGCGCAACTGCACCCCATGCGCCATACACACGAGAGGCTAAACAGCGGTAGGAATAAAAGGTATAACTGAAAGATGGCACCCCAGAATAAAGCTTAAGGCCGGTATAATATATAGGAAACGATCTACAGTCTAACACAGCGTATAACCTGGTCACGTGATGCTATTAACTAAAGGAATACGCACTAAAGTATCAAAATCATGCACATAAGACACTGAACAGGGAGATTTTAGATTTGGGTAATGCCTGAAGAGTAACTGGAGAAAATGTGCTCGGTTAATGTTGAGTCTAAGGCCGAAAATCTCCATTTTGTTTTATTTATTTATTTTTTCGTTTTCAGGTTTTGGGCCAGTTCAGTCTCCAGCACAAACACATCCTCTGCACCTCTGTCAGTAGAGTCTGCTGTAATGTAGGAAGTGTCCAGCAGGGGGAGACACACTCAAACTAACCGCTCTTGGCTGCGCTGAGTCTTAATAACATTTCAAGAAAAGTTGAAGGCGTTCAGACATTCAAACAGAGTTCATAATAACAGCACTTTCTATCAACTCCCTCGTATCGTTATTAAAAGTGTTCATGGCGTCTGTAGGAGATGTTCTCGCACAGAAAATACTTCCTTATTAGCCTCTCATTAACTTTCATTATCAAGTCCTTGTGACGGAGACACAGCTCAGCGTTTCCACAGTGACACTCTGGTCTCGGTGTCTCCTCTGGACCAGACCCTCGTCTGCTGATGGGCAGATGTTCCTGCAGATGTTTCCAGGTCAGATGTTTTCATTCACAACCTTTACTTTAGGATGTTTTTAAAATGTTTGTATCTTTCTGTGAAGCACTTTGGTCTTCCTGGTGTTGCTGTGAAGTGCTACAGAACTGACTGATTGACTGAAGGAGAAACCTCTGTATGATCTTGACCCTTCAGGATAAACTGATGCAGACGAACAGTGTATTCACTAATATGTCACAAAATAAAACACATTTAAACCTGGCTCTGTCCGTTATTTAGATTTCGTGGATCAGAAATATTTACAGAGTCACGACAAACGAGCGTTCACTTTATTACAGTTATTACACGTAAACAAACATAACGCATGTGCAGCTGTTCTGAAGTTATTCAGAGAGGAGGAGGATTACAGAGTCATCAGAGCAGAAAGGAAACTCCGGGAAACATCATACATTAAAAAGAGACATGAAGTTTAAGTTTAGTTTACTCAATAGGTTGTGTTGACGTCATTCGAGAAAGTCATGTGATCACGTGAGTTGGAGCTCAGGCCGGTACAAACCTGATCATCTGATGGATCACTCTGTCATGTGACCTTCATCTGTGCTGAGATCTGTTTATCTTCATGAGGAACCAAACCAAACTATTGTAGAGGAAGGTTATGTCATTGCACTTAAAGGAGATGCAATACAAACCGCTCTTTATTCAGGCCAAATAGAAAATGTGCAATAGAAACGTTTAGGGTTCAGGGCCGAGGACCAGATGCAATAGTTACTTTAAGGCCGTCTTCCTTCCTTGTGCTGCTGTGGAGCCACAGGGAAGGTGGGCTCAGTGGATTTTTTCCAGCCCCTTCTCATCCATGGCCAGCAGGTGGAGCAGGTGGACTGTTTTAAATATTTAGGAATAGAAATAGACAGAAAACTGTCCTTTGGGCATCATGCAGACTCTGTTTTTAAAAAGGCACATCAGCGCCTCCACCTCCTTAGGAAGTTGAGATCTTTTAATATTAACAAAGACATTTTATCTTTAGTGTACATTTCACTAATTGAATCCATCCTTACATACAACATCTCTTCCTGGTTCAACTTTCTCACCGTCAAACACAAAACAAAACTCAATAGAATAGTAAACCACGGCAGTAAGATCACTCAAACCCCTCAGACCCCACTCTGCGAACTGTCCAGGCGATCGGTGCGGAGGAAAGCCACTCATCACTGAAGATGCCACACACCCTTTGCATCACTCCTTCTCCCTGCTGCCATCAGGCAGAAGATATAGAACCCCATTGGCCCGTAGAAATAGCTAAAAGAAATCATTCATCCCATCTGCAGTCGCTGCACTAAATAAACTCCGGTAGCACTGTACTTTACGTTGATCTTTTTATGTGATATTTTGTAACGATGTTTGTGTGTGTTTTTTGATTGATTTGTGCTGAAAGACACATTTCTGCTCTTTGGAACAGACAATAAAGTTCTATTCTATTCTATTCTTATGTATAACCTCCCGTGTGATGTGCAGCTCTGGACTTTTTTAACCCTGATGTAAATTGTGTGGATGTGGAAAATGTTAGTTCTGACGATGTCCAAAAATATTTCCTCCTGTCTGGAAACAATCTGATCTGATCTGTTTTCCCGATACTACACTGGTCTCGTTTAATGTGAACACAACCTATTGCAAGACAGATGTTCCATAGCTATAGTAAAATCACCAGTTTGTTATGGACCAATCATCAGAAAACTGCCCCTAAACCCTGAGCAATAGTGATTATTGGTAAAGTCCCAGCGCGCCCCCTTCAGGCGGAGTGCACACACACGTGCAGCCGCTCGTGCTTCTCCCAGTACAGCGCCTCGGGGCTGAAGCTGGACTCCATGGCCAGCTCACTTCTCTTAATGGTGTGGACCGCCCAGTCTCCAGGCAGCTCCTTGAAGAGCAGCTCCGCCGTGGCCACCACCGAAAGCTTCTTCTGCCCCGACACCAGCTGCTCCACGCGGCCGCGGTCCACGGGCTCCGGCGACGCGCTGTAGGAGACCACCACGTTCAGAAGGTCGTCTGAGCACGGCACCTGGAAACGGTTCTTCCCCGTCGGGCAGTGGAACTCTCGCCTCCTCACCATCAGCCCGGTGGGAGACTTGAAGACACGCACGGACCAGAACACCCAGTCATACCTGGAAATATAACGTTATTAAAAACAACTCCACCTGGACCAGAACATCCAGTCATACCTGGAAATATAACGTTATTAAAAACAACGCCACCTGGACCAGAACACCCAGTCATACCTGGAAATATTACGTTATTAAAACAACACCTGGACCAGAACACCTTGAAATTATGTCAGGTCCATAAATGTTTGGAAGCTTTTGTCTCTATAAACCACCACAATCAAACAATAACGATTTACCTAAACTGCAGACTTTCAGTTTCAATTTGAGATTATTTACGATTACAGTTGTTGCGGTTAATTATCAATATGAGATCCAACGAGCTGTCACTATCATTGAGCAAAGCCATCATTAGGCTGAAAATCAAAGGAAACCCATTAGAGAGATAGGAAATATGTAAGAGTGACTAAATCAACAGTTTGGAACATTATTAAAAAGAAAGAACACACCTGAACGACACCAAAAGACCTGGAAGACCAATGTAGTGGATGAACAAAGAAGAAGAAAACCCCTTCACAACATCAAAACAACTCTCCAGGAGGTGGTGCATGTGAGTCAAAGGCAACAATCAAGAGAAGGCGATTAACCACAAGGTGTAAACCACAGGTGAGCCTCAAAAACAGGAGGCAAACACATCTAAAATACAGTTCTGAAACAACATCCTAGGACAGATGAGACAAAGATCAACTTGTACCAGAGTGATGGAAGAGAAACGTCTGGAGAAAGAAAGGAAACATCCACCTCCCCATTGAAACATGGTGGTGCCGCATCATGGCATGGGCTCGTCTGGGCCAATGGAACTGGTTCCTTTGTATTTATTGATGATATGACTGTTGACAAAAGCAGCAGGATGAATTCTGAAGCTCATATTCAGCCAAATGCTTCACAGTGCAGATGGACAATGACCCAAAGCTCCTGCCAAAGCCACCAAAGAGCTTTTTAAGGCAAAGGAGTGAAAGAAAGAATGTTATTCAGTGGCCAGGTCAATCACCTGACATGAATCCAGCTGAGAAGCATTTCACTTGCTGAAGACCAAACTGAAGGGAAATGCTCCAAGAACAAGCAGGAACTGAAGACATTAGAGGCAGAGCTTCACCAGGGATGAAACCCAGCGTCTGGTGAAGTCTGTGCCTTCAACGCTTCAGGCTGTAACTGACTGCAACGGATTTGAAACCAAATATTACAATGGAAGAGTTTGATTTATAATTAGTTACTTTGTCCCATTACTTTTGGTCCCTTAAAAAGTGGGAGGCTCACATACTAACGCTCGTAATTCCTGCACCGATTTGGAAGAAAATACTCAAATTAAAGCTGAATGTCTGAAGAGTTGAGTCGATGTCCCATTATTTATGGACCTGACTGTACAAAGGTATTAAGGCGAGACGCAGCAGGTGAATATGGAACAAAATAAAAGTAGAGATATTGAAAGTTTGGATGTAGATTACTGACATACAGTAAATATGAGGGAAACATGCGATGCCAGTCTTAGGCTGTGGTTTGCTCTCACCGAGTTCAAGCTTAGATGTTAGTGTCGTACCTGCACATGAGCTTCTGGAGCACGGCCTGCGCCAGCGGCTGGATTCCGAGCCCAGGATTGTCCCTCACCACTCGCTGGGCGTCCTTCTCCGCCAGTTTGGGGAAGCTGTCGATGCAGTCCTGGATCACGGCGTCCATGCTCTTCTGCACCGTGGCCATCTTTTCGCCCCACTCCTTCAGCAGCTTCTCCTCGTCTCCACAGTCCATCAGCGCGGCGTTTCCCAGCAGCGCGATCAGCCCCACGCAGAACAGCCGCTTCAGCCTCGCGCAGAACTCCTCCACTGCCCGACGGTCCTTCTCCACGTAGTCCATGGTGATCTCCAGGACCGACTTGCCTGATAAGTTGTCCCCCGTGACCGCA
This sequence comes from Proterorhinus semilunaris, assembly GCA_021464625.1. Taxonomy (NCBI): domain Eukaryota; kingdom Metazoa; phylum Chordata; class Actinopteri; order Gobiiformes; family Gobiidae; genus Proterorhinus; species Proterorhinus semilunaris. Next base: position 1,176,637 of record CM038350.1, on the reverse strand, counting down.
GAGAACAGCGCGTGCAGGTTGTTGTCACTCCCAGTTTCGTCGAAGTGTTCGAGGAACTCCTCCATATAGGCCTCCCTGTAATTGGGCTCAACGTTGAGGATCTTCATGTACTTCCTGAACTGGTTGATGATGTTCTCCTCCTTCTCGAAGTAAGTGACGTCCATGAAGCTCTTCTTGATCTGTTCGTTGATGCGCTGCAGCTGCTCGGACGCCACCTCCAGCCGCTCGCCCATCTGAACAGAAGAATACACTTTAATGTCTCCTGAGGAAGGTTGTCTGTGTAGGCTCTCAGTTGCACAGGAGTTTTCCATCTTCAATGAAGGGTCTTGAGTCGTTTCCCTCAGGAGAAATCTGTAAACAAATCTCCTGAGGGAAACTGAGATTCCACCACATCATCATCCTGAGTTCACTTTCTACAACGGCGACATCACATCAGACTGAAGGAGCTCTGAGCCTCAGGCTAACGGGATCTCATTTAAACTCTGACCTCCCCTTTAACCGAGCGTGTTTCTCCAGTTCGGCTTTACCCAAATCTAAAAGCTTCTTAGAGCTTGGCCAGTGTAACACCTCATTTGAAAGCTAAGACCTACAAAACTGTTTGTAACTTTTTTTTTGTCACTTTGTTGCAGTGTTTTTATCACATTTTGAAGCGTTTTTGTTGCCTTTTTCTCAAGTTTTTTGTTTTTGTTTTTTTTCAAGGATGCCGAACTGGAGATGATGTTCTTGGTTTGGACAGTTTAAAGCAGATCTGGGTGATATATCGTCTACAAGATCATATCGAAATGACGGTTTGGAAGATCTGCAAAACATCTAGTTTATCTCCAATGTCAAGAAATGTGGAAACATTTTTGCAAAAAAAAAAAATGTAGAAAAAATGTGGAAAAAGGGGCAAAGAAATAAAAATAAAAAAAGGAAAAATAGGAACTTTTTAGAGTAAATTGGGAAAAAGGTTTTGAAAAAAAAACATCATAAAAATAAATAAAGGGAAACAATTGTGATGTTTTTTAGTCTGTTCGGGAGAATTTTCTTTTTAACAAAGCGATGCAGCTTAAGAGGTTTGCAGCACATTTTTCCATATTTCTGATGGTTTGCAAAAATATCGCCTCACCATCGTTATCGAGAAAGTCCCAAAAATATTGAAGAAGAAGATCTTTATTTATAAAGCGCCTTTCACAGACATGGCCACAAAGCGCTTTACATTCACTCCAGACTCGGTGATGGTAAACTACGTGAGTAGCTTCAGTTTCCCCTGGGGGAGACTGACAGAAGCGCGTCGCGACTACACACGTCTGCGCCAACGGTCCCTCTGACCACCATACATTCACCCTGGCCTATTGTACATGTTTTTGGTGGTAGGGGAAACCGGAGTACCCGGAGGAAACCTACGCAGACACGGGGAGAACATGCAAACTCCACACAGAAAGGCCCCGTCCAGGTGGGAATCGAACCCGGGACCTTCTAGCTGTGAAGCGAGAGCACTAGCCGCTGCAACCAGGTATTGATTTGAGTGAACATCGCCCAGCCCTGGTGGAAAGCGTTGGTTTTGGCGTCTCCCTGATGGGAACATGTGTCTCGTTGGTCGTCTGTAAGGGTCCATACGCTTCCTGCGTATCAAGAGTGCAGTATCTCTGCTTGCCTCTTTATTTGCTTTTTAATCATTCTATTTTAGTGAAGAAAACTCCATCGCGCACAATGAAAAGGCGAACACGATTTTACGATTTTTCACATCGTCTGTTTTTAAAAGAAATGAATTAATCAAATGAATTAGATTTATCGCCCCGCCCTAAGTCCTTGTATCTGATTATTTCTACATTACTGAGTTGGTCACCTTCTTGAACTGGTCCTTCATGAAGGCCTCCTCCTTGTTCTCCGGTTTGCCCAGGAACAGTTTGAGGATGGGCGCGGCGACGGAGAACACTGGGAAGATGTCCAAGTGTTCTGCCACCTGATCCGCTCCCTCCTCCAACACGTCTATGGCCTTCATGAACATGTCCTTATGCTCGGACATCCACTGCTCCAGAATCTCCATGTTTTACTGCCACAGAGAAGAAAGCAAGGGTTATTCATCACTTTAAACACACAAGTCCACCTTCTGCAGAAGCTCCGCCATCTTTTCCTGTGCTGCCAGTTTCCTGTCATTTTATGTTTCCATGTAGACTGAGCCGAGCCAGGTTTGAGCTGCGTCTGGTGCTAAGACATAGCTGACAGCAAAATCTTACATGTTTTCTTCAGACCATTTTTTTTGTGATGTTTATATTTGCTTATTGGACACAGGAAGTGACACAGATAGAGGCAAACCATTTTAAACTGTTACCGTGCCAACCGTGTTATGTTAATACGTTTGTTAAGTGGTGACGTCACGGCTCTACTTCCTGGTCCGGCAGATTTTCAAGAAACTACAAAAAACTCTTTATACCCCAATCAATATTTCTGAAACTCAACAGTTACTGAACAGACTTATTTCTCAGGCCCATTAGCCACAAATGCTGAACCTACTGCTATAAAAGTAATAGTTACCAAAATCGGTACTTCCGGAAAAAAATGCTAACGCTAACCCCGGAAGTAGCGACTTTAGTAAATAAGTTTTTAGTTTTTAAGAGTTTTTTAATGTTTTTTTTCTCGCATATTTGTCTGCAGGACCCGGAAGCGGAAGTCGTGACGTCACACTTAGCACACGTGTAGAACAGGGGTCACCAACGCGGGGCCCTTCGGGGCCCAGTAGCCCGTGAGACATTTTCTAAGGTGTAAAACACTTCATTTTCTTGAATCTGATTCTTCAAAATACAATTCTTTCTGTTCTTGTAACTCAGTACTACTGCAAAATAAAGGAATTGATGTAATATCGGGTCAATATTCTATAAGTAAACCATGTACGTTTAAGTCTTTAGGATTTGTTTTTAACCGGTAGCTCTCGAACAACACAATGCTCCTGAAGTGGCCCTCGGCTGAAAAACGGTTGGTGACCCCTGGTGTAGAACTCAAACGTCCCACCTCCGGTCATGTGTCTGGATCCGAACTAAGACGTCCCATTTATTTGTAGCATCACTTTTTCGAAAAATTCTAATATTAAGAGCTTCAAAAATTAAATATTTCAACTGGGCTTTTTGTTTTGGTTTGAAATAAGACGTTTCAACAGTCTGGTTTGGTCTTTGGGACTGAGTTGTTTTGCCTAAAATAGTTTTGCCATATTTCCAAGTGTTGATTATTTTCTTTCTTGTAAAAGACTAGTGCGATGGTCGGTAATTAGCACGTGGCTGATTTGCCGTTCTATCTAAAAAAAAGGAACTTCAGCCATATTCACTACAATGGGATTTTGCTGATTTTAGGATATAGGAACCAGATGTTTACATACACGTCATAAAAAGACACATTTGCATTTTTTTTCTCACTGTCCGACCTAAGAAAAATAAAAGTTAATTCTGGTTTCATGTTTTAATTATTAATATTTGCTAAATGCAGGGAAGAATGAGCGACCCTCCCAACGGGCTCATAAAACTCGTCTTTCAATGCACCACACAGCATATGAACATCATCTACAAAATCAGCTGTTAGGGCAGCTGGGTGGGGGTTTGTTCATGGCCCTCTGGCTCTACACCCTTTCAACACATTGTCCTATGTAGGGCCTACACTATACACTATACACTACACTCTGAATATGAAGATGAAAAAAAGAGGACATTGTACACAAATTAATAATAAAAAATATAAATGTGTCTATACTGAGGATGGTAATGACAAGTAGCAAGATCATCGAGTACAATATGGATATTATTGTGCCTTTTGACTTTACAATAGTGATTTTAGTAATGCAATAATGTTTGGCATCGGTAACAATTAGAAAATAAATACATTAATGATCATCATTTGTTAATTGTTCAGTACTAAACATACAAGAAAATAAACAGCTGTTGTGTTTTGTATCTCCTCGTTTCTGTTTATTACTGGCTGAGTTAGTTCGGTCTGTGTTAAAATGGCCGATTTGCTGTGATGTTTTGTAATTGAGTCGATGTAGATACTGTGAGTGTTGTAGTCCATTCTATTGCTGTTGTTTCTTCATTATTGTTCTTTATTATTTTTTGTTACTTTGCCCTACGTTCCTTTGTTTGTTTCTGATTTGTTTCCTTGCTTTGATTGTTAAATGAAAATGTTATTGTTTTTTTAGGGGGGTGGAGCCTATAAGCCTTTTGCTTCGGCCCAAATAAACAAATAAACTAAACTAGCTGCTAATGTGCGTTTTAAAACCGAGAGAATCATTAATTAGGCCTAATACTGAACATGTTTGAGTTTGAATATTTACAGACAAAGTGCATGATTCACAAAGGCCACCAGGGGGAGCTGTGTCCTCAGTAATGAGCCCTGACAGATGCACTCGATAAACTCGCTCATACAAGTTTCCACAAAAATTAAAAAAATCTTCCAGTCGTCTCCTGGCAGTGAGTTGATGAGTCCGTGATCAAGATCAAGAACGGACATTGTCCTGAAGTTCTGACACTGGTTTGGAATATTTTATCTCCAGAACGAGAAATGATCATGTTTCCACAAACACTCTAATGCATTTATTAACTCTCGATTCCTCCAAAAGGGGGCGTTGTTCAGCAAAGGTTCCTTTGGAGACGCTGGACTCGGATTACACGAGCCCTTTCCCACCAACTGCCGTTGCCCCCAAGGATCATCTTAGGCCCCCCACTATCTTTTCATAAGGACTAGTTTCAAATTATTTTACTGAAATACTATAATAATAAGCCCGGACATTTACAGACCTCTCAGCCTCACTGTGTCCTGGTGCTTTCCTCTCAGCCTCACTGTGGCCTGGTGCTTTCCTCTGGGCCTCACTGGGGCCTGGTGCTTTCCTCTGGGCCTCACTGTGGCCTGGTGCTTTCCTCTCAGCCTCACTGTGTCCTGGTGCTTTCCTCTGGGCCTCACTGTGGCCTGGTGCTTTCCTCTCAGCCTCACTGGGGCCTGGTGCTTTCCTCTGGGCCTCACTGGGGCCTGGTGCTTTCCTCTGGGCCGATTTCTCTCACAGCAGCGTCTGCACAGAACAGAGAGTGCACAGAAATTATAAAAAAAATAGGGGAAATATTGGGATAAAATGGGGAATAAGTTGGGGGAAAATATGGAAGAAAGTAGAAAGACAATTGGGAGAAATTGAGTTCTGTTCAGGACAACTATTTCACGCTTTTCATCGGCACAGATCCTTTTCTTTCCCTTATTGCTTTAAAATGGTGGTCTGCTCAACACACTGAGTGCCAAAAACGTACAAAATATACATATTGTGTTGTTGTTGTTGTTGTTAAATTATGAAACTAGACACTCTAATACACCTCGAGTGTGATTTTGGGAGCTCTGTGATGAACAGAACTGAAATAATCTGGACATTTCCTCCAGTGTTTGGACTCATGTGAGCGACAGAATCAACACCGAGTGTGTCGGTGTCTGCAGTGTTTGATCAAACGTGTGTGGACTCCGAGGCTCCACAGTGTCTACAGTCTGTGAGTCTGTGAGTCTCTGAGTCTGTGAGTCTGTGAGTCTCTGAGTCTCTGAGTCTCTGTGTCCAGATAACACAGATACGCTGTGGAGCTACACATCTGGATTGTTGGCACTCTGCAGCTGAACAGTGCGGCGCTCAATGTGGTCATAATGGGGAACTCCCATTTCTTTAGTTTAGCTTAAGTTACTTTATTTGTCTTGCAATTCTGAGAACTAGTCACACATTAAAGCACATTATACAAAGATAAAACAGCACATACATGTTTAAATATAACACGTGTAAGTGCTCCAGCTAACAACAGGATGTGTCTAAAGATATGACGGAAACTGAAGCCACTGGACGGTAACAAAGCACACGCGCACACACACACACACACGCACACACACACGCACACACACACGCACACACACACACACGCACACACACACAGACACGCACACACACACAGAGAGAGAGACAGAGACATAACCAGCACCCGGCAGAGTTTAGCTCAGGTTCCGTCCGAAAACTCTTGATAAAAGCTCTACAAGGGGTTCGGTTTAGCCATGGGTAAAGGAGCCAGAGCGCGTCGAAACTCGGACTGAAACTCCAAACCAGATCACAGAGGGATTTAAGGTCTAAACCTGGACTGGATTCAAGTAGAAAAAGGTCTAAAGCAGGTCTAAAGCAGGTCTAAAGCGGGTCAAAGTAGCACCAGGCACTGCGCTCACTCACCTTCCACGGGCCAACGCAGACTAAAGACCTCGCGAACCTTCTGTGGGAGTGTCTTTCCTGGCGCCCGGGAGAGTCTCACCAGTCTCACAAGTCTCACGAGTTTTGACAAGTCCAGAGTTTATGAAGGTTTATAAAGGAGACCGGATATCGTTGTAACACTTTCTCTTCAGCGCCTGTACCTCACTGGATTCTACACAAAGTACCTGCATTTGTTTACTACACATGGAACCAGTTCAAACTCTGCAAGAAAATCACTGATGTTGTGGAAATATTACTATACATATTTTGTTATATTAGGCTCTAGTGATTATACATAAAACTGTGTCGATGTAATCTGTGCTTTAAGGTTCATTTGAATTGGGCGGACATTGTATTACTCCGTTGTTGTATTTACTGTTGAATCCACTGGGGGGCAGTGTGTTAGAAGGAGGAGTCAGAGTGTGCAGAAGAAGTGACGATAAGAACATTGGTCAACCAACGTGCGGACAGCGCTCAGCATGACCAGTGTTTTAGTTTGTAATTCAGGGAATAAAATCATGATTTAGATGATGTTGATCTTTCAACTAATTCGCTTTAAATAGTCAAAATAATGACCAGGACATGTAGACGACACTACTGGACTCGTTTATAGTTTATCAGGAAGAAAAGTGGATTTGAGGGTGAGTTACTCTTTAAGTAAGAAGTGTGGAGCAATGGCAGTCGGGTTCACCAGCCTGTTCAATACATTCAAAAGGACCTTTGGTGTTTGACAGACACACGGTGACACATGTATTGTGGTTTTGCACATTTTACAGCCCTCTGGTGGTTCGTACGGCGGTCCCTGAGCATATCCAGAGAGACATGGAGTCTGTGTGGAAGCTCACGAGTGCAGTCATTAAGCCATGGCTCTCCAGCAGCAACGGACTCAAGAGTCCTGGAACATGTGAGGTCGAACAAACGAGCTCATCAAGATGCACATGGTCATCCACATTAACACATTGAGAGTTTTTTAATTATGAAACTAGACACGCTAATGACCCCTTAACCATAGCTATAACATAGGAGACGCTGTGGTGCCACATGTATCATGAACAATGGTCTGGATTGTTGGCACAGCTGAATAACAGCACGGCACTCAATGTGTTAAGAAGCTCAGAATCATCCAATGAACAGAAATAATGGTGGAGTCTTCACCGCGGGAGATGGTCTCATTCATCCTGGTTGCTATTTACCTCCGGGGGCGGAAGTGCAGCTCAGCGCTCACTCGCGGAGCAGATTCTGAACGTGGAGCGGACTTTCCCGGAGGCCCTCGTCATTGTGCTCGTGACTTTAACAAAGTACAGACAGTTTATTAAATGCCCCACCCACCAGAGAGGAGAACACTCTGGATCACTGTTACGCCACCATAAGCCACGCCCACCACGCTGTCCCCGCGCTGCACTCGGACTCTCAGATCACGTGATGGTCCACTTGAGCCCCTCATACAGACAAAGACTCAAACTCGCTAACCCGGTAGTGAGCACAACAAAGAGGTCACTCCTGAAGCTGTGGAGGAGCTGTGCTCATGTTTGGAGACCACAGACTGGGAGGCGTGTGGGGCTTCCATCAACCTGGATGAATCCACGGACATTGTGACCTCATATATCCAGTTCAATATATAAATATATACATTCCTAATGACTGCAGAAAGTTCACACCTCGCCCTAACCATTAACTCGAGGCCGCCTGTGTGTAATCTACTCTCAGTATAATTCCAGCTGTTCTGTGAGGGCCTCAGAGCTGTGGTCAGAGTGGTCACTAAGCAACATCATGAAGGCCAAGGAGCTCACCAGAGAGGTCAGGGATAAAGCTGTGGAGAAGTTTAAAGCAGCGTTAAGTTATACAAAGATTTACCAAGATCTGAACATCTCACGGAGCACTGTTCAATCCATCATTCAGAAATGGAAAGAGTACAGCACCACTGAGAACTTACCAAGACACGGCCGTCCACCTAAACTAACAGACCGAACAGATTGAAAAATAACAGAATCATGTTTCATTTTGCTTTCACTTCACAGTTGTCTGTGTGTGAACTGTCAGTAAAAACATTAAAATAAAATATTTATGTTTAGGGTTGTAAACATGACAAAATGTGCAAAAGTTCAAGGTGTATTAGTACTTTTGCAAGGCACTGTATATATATATTTATTTTTTATATTTATTATTATTATTATTTTTTTTTTGTGTCTTACTGAAACATGTGCAGCACTTTGGGCAGTGTCCTGTATTTTAAAGCTGAGGTACCTGATTTTTCTCACACAAACTTTGACATTGTTTCTATTTGGCCCAAACTCGTTTCTAGCTTTCACAATCCCTCCTGCATGTCCGAATTGTTCAAGCAACTTGTTTATATGCACATTTCACGCCTATGTACAGCTCTGAGCCGTGGAAAAGTGAGGAAGGAAACAAATACCACTCATTTACAATTGTATTTCTATCTTCTATCGCTCCATAATTAAATAGGTGAAGGCAATTTAACACGATCTGTTTGTGCTGTGCTTATAACGTACTCTGAGGCGGTCAAAACTAATTTACTTTTCAACCACAAAAAGTCAGGTACCCCAGATTTAAATGTGGAGAGCAGCAGCGAGGAGGAAACCCATCACTTCATCGGGACGTTCCCAGTTGATTACAAAGACCGTGTAACAGGAGTAACTCGCGCTCATGCAGGTAAACCGGTTATTCCAAATGTTGACAATGAAGTTAGAGCGACAACAGTTCAAACCGCCTGTCGGCCGTTTTACTTTAGACCCAACATCAGCCCCAATGCTGTTTTACCATCCATTTAAATGAAGTGCAATGTTACCGTAACGTTTCAGCCCTTCATCTGATTTGAGTTATTTATTTCAGCGGTAAACATTCTCCCCGATAGGACTGGGCTGAAGCAAGAAGCTTTCATCTCACAATAGTACAAAAGGAACAAAACAACTGCAATCGTTTTACCGCATTCTCTGACCTTTGAGCAGAGGCGTAGTTTGCCATGAGGCCAGGCCGGCAGCTGCCTGGGCCCCCAACAGTCACGGGCCCCCATGAACCAACCCATGATTCAGAGGCCTGCAGTACAGTCTTCCTACTGAATTTGGTGATGCAGTTACATCATCTCTCCACCAACGCTCCGTGGCGCTGTTCATCCCCACCCTGCTGCTGCTTTAGTGAGTCATGGTTCCCTGATGTGAACTTCGTATGAGCAGTGGACAGACTTTTTACTCATGGCTCCACCAGATTATAATCCTCACAGCGTTACCAGTTTAATGTGACACTCATCATGACCTAAAGAACCTCATCCTTCTGTTCTGGGGGAAACTTATGCGGAGAACTTCATTAAGTGGGAAGTGGGAAATTCCAAATCTGTATATTCAGCCCGTCTCCAACAGCAACAGTGTGGAGGGGGCTTAAGCGTTTCTGCTTTGGAAACTGGCCGGCTCTGTGGCGGAGGCTGGGTGAGGGAATGGCAGGTAGAGAGATGCTCCATGATGGTCTTCCTTCTTGGAAAGGTTGTATTACAAAAACAGCAGTGGCACTGACGACCACCTCTGCTGCCCCAATTGCACGTGTAGATCACAAACTCTGGGGGGGGGGGGGGGGGGGGGGGAATACATGTATGTATTAACTACAGTAATGGAACACTGCACACATTACATATAGGTTATATGGTCATATATTATAATGTCTCTCAATGTTGCATTTTTCTTAAGGAGCAGATATATTTTAGTATAAAAAAATAAGGCTCATTCTTTATCAAATCCACTCAGTGGCATTGACTGGATAGCAGTGTCATGACATTTTTTGAAAATATTAAAACATACATAGAGAACATTATGGTCCAGGAGAAACAGGTGCACATTATTATTATCATCAAATCATCAAGAGAAATAATTCTAGCCGAGCAAAGAAATCGTACTTCCGTAACCGCCCCGAGGTGGCTCTGAAGGCGAGTCTCCACCTCCGCAAAATCCCCTTCGTAACCGGGACAGAAAGGGCGGTGCAGATCGACAAATAATCCTAAAAACAAAGAAAGACAAGTAAATAAATATAACTGTAATCATCATTACTTTCTTTTTGGACAAATTGTGTTTAATAAAACATTCACATAACATTTTCATACCAATACTTTTTACGGTATTCACTAGAGACAAATAAAACTTGTTAACGTCAAAACGGTCACCATTTCATTTTCATTGTGAATTGTATTGGGACGCCCCGAACAACCGTAGATGCATAAATGTCTCGACACTTTTCTTTCGGATGATTTTTAATGATGAAACAATCTTAATATATTAGTTCGTTACCGTTAGCTAACGTAGCTAACAGTTAGCCTCGCCAGCGCTATTCATCAACTTTTTAAGATTTATTATTCAAATCGATGAATAATCACATAACAAAGTCATCATTGTGTTTGTCTTACATTTTAGTACAATGGAAGGAAATTCAACAGAGTAAAATCAAGAAATTCTCACGGCCGTATATCGCGATCGCGGCCGTGCGTGGAGCGACCACCGTGTGCTGCTCTCGGCACTTCGACTTTGCTTTCACTTTTTCTTGACGGTGTCATTCTCCATCCACGGCGATCGGCTACTTTGAAAATAAAACTCGTCTAAAATGCAATCGAACTAGTCCATTCAAGAGGAAGGGCACATCGCCATCTCAGCTTCTGCAGGGGTCAAGATGAATGCGTCCGTTAAAGCAAAAAAATATTAAAAATACTGTACCATACAACATGTTTTAAATAAGAAGTAAAATACTGTGTTTTGTGGACGTCGTCAGTTAAACTTCCCATGAAGCCCTACCCCGACCCCTCCCCCACACACACACACATACACCCCTTAATACCCATTTATCTGTCTCTTTAGTTACTTTACATGTGTATGTGCGAGTACGTGTATCTATACATGTTTTGTTGTTGTTTGGCTTAATAATAGATTTGTGTTGTTGTCGTTGTTGTTGTTACTACCACTACTATCATTATTACTTATATTGTTTTATTATTTCTACTCCTCGTTTGTTTGCTCCTTCCTTTCCTCTTCTTCTGCTCTACAAATCATCCAATTATTTGCCCCCCATCTCTTGGATTTTATCTATTTAAAATTCAATTCTATTTTAAATTTAAAAAAAATGTTTGCTTATTTTCCACGCACACACAAACACACACACACACACACACACACATTCACGCACACTCACCCTCATCTACCCTCTCTGTCTTTACCCTAATGGAAAAACACGAGACAAATATCTAAAGCAAATTCGCGTCCATTCTTGTTGTCCTGGTCTCCCCCACACATTAATGTCTGCACGTCCTTTAACTGTCATCTTGTTTTACCCGGTTTAACAGAGTCGTTAGCTCTGTTGGTTTTGTATGTTTTTTTCTTGTGTAAAATAAAAATTAAACAAAAAACAAAAACAAAACAATCAAAAAACTTCCCATGATGCAAATTACAGCTTTCTACCACAAATGGTATTTACAGCGTCATACTGTCTGAAGCTGTGTTTACAGTCTGGTCTAACTCAATGGCCGCTGACTGCTCTGCTTTTTGACTACGACACTGGAGGCCGCCATTGCTCCACCTTTGCTGTAGTTCCTCCATATGACCACTAGTCCCCCCATTGCAATGCATTGGACTTTAGACACGTTAAAAACAACTTTAATGCCTAATGGTTTAGAAGTGGCTAGAGCTAGATGTTCCTCCTGTGATTACGCTGGGTTAAAAACAATATGAAGCACCAGGGTTTTTATCGTAGATAAGAATTTTAGAAATCTTGCATAATTAATGAGGGCCTGACTTTGATTGACAGGCCGTTTACGTCGCTGCCATGGGCGCGATTACAACAGAAATACACGCCCATTACACGCCCCGCGAGGGCCAAGCAGGGCGGGGTCTACAGTCAAGATCCCTCCCTTATGCCCTTTTTAGGAACATGCTTCGTCAGAGCTGGAGAGGAGGAGCCTGTAAATCCGCCATGATTTCCCCCACGAACGTGGTCATTTTGGTAAACGGGGAGGAGTGAGGAGGAGCTGTCTATTCTTTATACAGTCTATGGTCTAACTGTGCACGTGACTCTGATGCTCGGTGTCTTGTCTTTAGGGTGGACTATGTCGATATAAAAATTAGTAGTTTAGTAGCCCCCGATAAATGTGTGTTACTTTGCAGACATTCTCTCCAGACACAGTGGGTCAAAGGTCACCGGGCACGGAGGGAGTATGGGGCATTTGTTTGCTTGGTAAAGATAAGCCTTATCTGTGTTTTTGTATATGGTGTCCAGGTGTCTCCCCAAGGCTGTCGAATTCCCTTTGTGTGGTGAAATGCATGATGGGATATGTTAGAAGGATGGGTTTGAGCTAATGATATAAAGGGCATGCTGAGAAGAATCGAGTAGACTTCTTGAGACACTTTGGGACACTTCTGAGATGCTTAACCTGTAAGCTTCATTTGAACTATCTGTGATAAAGAACCTCTGAGACCTTTCTGATTTTTCCTCATTCTACAACGAGTGAAACCGGGAGCCAGACCAGATTGTTTTACATTTGTATATTTTTATTCATAATTAACTTCTGTCTCAGAGGGTTAAAGGCACAGGCCAGAGTTCTTCCAGACTGAGATCTGTTCGTACCTGAGCTCAGACGAGTTGATGTGCACCTGTCTGGTCTGTACGCGTGCGCTCAGTCAGACGTTGCTAGCATTAGCCTCTCCCAGCACAGCATACAGACACAGAAACGTTTACGAGTGTTTTGAGCTCTCGGCGATGAAAAATATCCAAACCCTCTCAGTCATAAGCTCGCACAGGAGTTATAAAGAAACGTTAAACAGTAATAATTTGTTGAAAGCTTTGTGTAAGAATATTAATGTATTATATTTTACAAGATCATAACATTTTAACAACTTTGACTGCATGAACAGATTATGAGTTTGGTCTAGGAAAACAACCGTGTGAATGATCCGCACTGCTCTTTTCTGTGATATGATCAGAGGATTCATTGTATTCTTGTAAGTTTCCCCCACACTTCAACACAATACGTAAAGTATGGGAGTACCAGGGTGCAGTATAGAGTACGGAGTGCATTTCCATCAAGGCTTAGTTTTGCTTTATTTATAATTGAGAGGCTTTTTGAGAGTTTGTTTTGATGTGGGGTTTCCATGACAATTTACTATCAATTATTACGCCCAAAAATGTCTCATTTACGATTTCAACCTGGGCACCATCAATACTTATTTTCTGGTCAGACATAGTAATGCGATGACCAAACATCATTATCTTGGTTTTGTTTATATTCAAGGATCATTTATTTGTGTCCATCCACTTTTTTATTATGTTTAGTTCCCTGTTGTATTTACGAGGTCATTATAATCATCACTACAGTAGAATATATTAGTGTCGTCTGCAAACAGTATGAGTTTCAGATCTTTGGACGATTTATATACACATTAAACAGTTTTGGCCCCAACACTGACCCCTGGGGGAACACCACAAGCAACACCAGATAAATACTGACCCATTTTTACAAACTGTACTCTCCCTGCTGAATACCTGTTTAACCAATCCCCAGCCAGCCCCCTAATTCCATATCTTTCCATCGTATTCAGTAGGATGGAGTTGTAAGGGCTGCAGCGATATCTGGACTCCTGACTCAGGCTTTGCTCACAGGCTTCAAAACAAGATGCGCGGTCACGGTAACCGTCAACACCATAATCATTTTGGACATAAACGTGAAGGACAGATAAAGCACACGCACATAGACACAAACAACTGACTCACTGGTAGGCTGGAGGTCTGGACTTCACTTCTTCTCCAGCTGGTTCTCCTGCTCTGTAACTTTGTAACTGGAACAACGGCAATAAAGGCCTTTTCTTTGAGACAACTTCCATCTCCAGTGTATGCTTTGGCTATGAGGACGGGGGCCACTCAAAGGGGAAAGAGGCCTCAAAACAAGGTGAGCAGAAAACCTTTTCTGAATCTCTGCCGCGCTCTGGCGTGTTATTTCCCTGTGTTTGAGTTCCTCGCTCTTCAGGTTTGGAACATCCCTGTTTACATGTTTGACATACACTGATCAAAGGCGAGAGGAATTGAGGGAAAAAAAGATTGCCGTTCCTTCTTACAAGGTTCCCTTAGATAACAGTTACGGTTGTATTTAAGTTCCGTGCGCAAACACGTCGAGAAAACTAAGTAAGCAAAAAATAAATAAATAAAAAGTCAAAACATAATAATAAATAAAAGATAAATAAAAATAAAGTCTTACAAAATGGATAAGAAAGAAATAGGGGAAGGTTCAGCCCTAAATAATGAAATATTGGAACAAGACATTAATGCAGTTGAATAGGGGGTAGGCACTTATAAGCTATAAGCTTTCTTGCTTCGGCCTACTCCTTTTGAGGTAGTTTTTTTTTTTTTTTTTTCAATCTTTATTATTATTTATTTTGTTCTGAAAATGATGTTAATGTAAATAATGTAATAATGTGCAATGACGTGATAATGTAAAACACAGACGTAAACTGCTCAAATAAACTAAACTAAACTAAACGACAGGAGTACTCGAGACAGAAACTAGAAAAAGAGCATGAATTCACCAAACTGTGGGAAGAACAGAATGAGCTGCAGCGAGAGGCGTTAAAGGAGGGGGATGAGCGTAGAGCCGGCCTACAGCAAATAACAAAGCTAACAGCAGAAATGAGGGAACTAAAAATGAATATGGAGGCGCAAAAAGATGTATGGAGAGCAGAGGAACTGAAACAATTAGAGAACCTAAAACAAGAATTACTCAGAAACAAAACAGGAGAGGCGAGTGAGGGGCACAAGGTTACACAGTAAGAGGTGCAAACACAAATATCAGTAACAAGCCCACCCTGTCCGGCAGTGAAGAGGAGGAGGACACAGAGGAAGAGTGGGACGAGGAGGAGGAAATCGTTAAAATGAAGTCACAAGAGCAGAAAGAGGAGACAGAAAGGCTAAGGAAAAAAGTGATTGAGGAGAAAGAAGAGAAGCACTTACAAAAAACTATGAAAAAAAACAACAATTAGGAGTAGTAGAAAAAGAGCTGTCCACAACAGCCGGGTGGCTCTAGGGGTGTCGGGGTCCAACGGGGGAGGTGTCAGGCCGGAAAGGTATATGTACTATAGGGACCAGCGCCAAAACAACATTTTTGAAAAAGCAACACAAATAAATAATTGAATACATGGGAATACTAAACTCTGCTGTGAAGTTCTGATACAAAGGTGCACAGGAAACCTCGTCGGGGAACCCTTGGACGCGGTCCTGGAGTAAATACAGGGAGGAGAGCGGGTGGTGAGAAGACGGAACAAGTGGAGGTGGGACAAACTTAAAAAACATTGGACCATTGCAAGTGCTCAGAGCCTCTTTATTCAGAGCCTCTTTATTCAGAGCCTCTTTATTCAGAGCCTCTTTATTCAGAGCCTCTTTATTCAGAGCCTCTTTATTCAGAGCCTCTTTATTTAGAGCCTCTTTATTCAGAGCCTCTTTATTCAGAGCCTCTTTATTCAGAGCCTCTTTATTCAGAGCCTCTTTATTTAGAGACAAAATTGTGTCAAAACATTTGTTTTGTAATCGACACTGCGCAGAATTGAGTGAATAGAAAAAGGTTTCACATGTCTCGAGCCGTGTCCTCACAGAGCGCTATCTAAGCCTGAGGCTGGGGGTCAAGGGTCAGGAATTTCTTGAGGTGTGTGTGTGGGAGCGTCTGATTGGCTGGATGAGTGATGAAGCTAGTGTTTATGTTTATGTGTCTCGAAGTGCGTGCACGCATGGTGTTACACGCGTGACTTTCTTGGAGACTTTGGAGCAGCGAGGGAGGAGTCGGAGGGGAGGGGTCGGAGGGCCCTTCCTGTTTCTCACAATGGGAAGAGCTTGAACTTTCAAATAACTTAACCCTGCTGGACTTTGTCCCGTCCCACAGATGGAGACGAACACGGCTGTAGCTGCAGAAGAAAGTCTGTACGATACGTTCTGACCGCTCTGATGTGCTGTTGATTAAACCCTGATCTGTATGTTCTGAATGTTCTGAATGTTCTGAATGTTCTGTATGTTCTGAATGTTCTGTATGTTCTGTATGTTCTGTATGTTCTGTATGTTCTGAATGTTCTGAATGTTCTGTATGTTCTGTATGTTCTGTATGTTCTGTATGTTCTGAATGTTCTGTATGTTCTGTATGTTCTGTATGTTCTGTATGTTCTGAATGTTCTGTATGTTCTGTATGTTCTGTATGTTCTGTATGTTCTGTATGTTCTAAATTTGACACTGAAGACACTGGCCCAGTGTCTTCTGGTTCTTCAGGCCAGACTGCTGAGGGCCTTTTGCTCCTCCAGCCGCACAAACATCTGTTTGTCCAAAAGGAAACGAATGACGTGTTTTCTTGTGAGATGGAAAGTGTTGCCGGGACAGAGGAGTTTCTCTTACATGTTTGAGAACTGAGGCAAAAGAGGGATCGGTCTGTAGTTTGTAAAAGCGAGTTTGTTTTCATTTTTGAAGAGCAGAATTACTTTCGCGATGTTCATGTTAGTCTGGAATGACAAGTTACAGATATAAGTGAGGGGTTTTACAATATTCAGTATAACTTTTTTAACCAATGTCATTGATATCATGACAGTCAGTGGAGAACTTACTTTTACACAAACGCACAATGTTTGTCACTTCCTGCTCATTTGTAGCTGAGAGGAAGAAAGACAAAGGATTCCGTTCAATAGCTGATTTTAAACTCCATGGTCTGGAATATCAGCAGCAACTCTGGGCCAACATTAACAAAACAAGTTTAACTACATTATTCATATTATAATCTTCACCATTGTCATCAATAAAGTGATCGGGATATGTGAACTTTGAAGAGCCTTGTTTGATTAGGCCGTTCAAAGCATCCCAAGTTCCTTTTATATCGTTTCTATTTTCATATCGTTTTTTTTTTTATAATATAACTGTTTGCTTGTTCTTATAATATCAGTTACTTTATTTTCATACTTCTAATATCTTTGCTCCGCTTCTTTTGTTTTTACTTTGATAAACAATTTGTAGAGATTGTTTTTCTTTTTACAGGCATTAATTATTCCTTTCGTAATCCAAGGGCTTTTTTTATGTTTTCCCTTCATAAAATACTCTTTCACAGGGCAGTGTTTATTATGCAGGGAAGTGAAGATATCCAAAAAGTTACAATAAGTAACTTTTGTTATAGTTGGAAACAGAGACATTGTATCAATGAAGTCAACGGTTTTTAGTTTGGTTGGATTCAACAAATCAATGATAAAATCACCACAGATAAATACGTTTTTTCGGTTCACAGTGGAAAACACTTTACACATCCACTCATTGAAAGTTTCTGTACTTGAACCAGAAGCCCGGTGCACACAACTCATATTAGTCGTTTTATCATTTAGCATTTCTACTGTTAAACATTCAAACAATCATCCACAGCTATGGTCATATTTGTTAAAACATTAGATTGAACAGATTTATGAATGTACAAAGCAACCCCCCCCCCCCCCCCCCTATTTTGTTTATTCTATTTGTATATCTTAATTCATATCCATCATGACAACAATCAATACCTTTATCATCGATCATCGTGGATGATCATCATCATCAATCATCATCATCCATCATCATCCATCATCAATCATCATCATCAATCATCATCAATCATCATCATCAATCATCATCATTATCAATAAATGTACTTTTTTTTTGCGTGCAAAGATCTTTATTAAACTCTCCATAGGACATGACAGTGACGTGGCAAACATGGCGGCAAGTTGATACTATAATTGTTTTGTTTTTTTCACATTTTTGCCAATGTTTTAAATCTGATTTCCACTTTTCCTCACATGACGTTGAAGATGAACTCGATATTGTAAATCTGCATAATAGGGAAAAAAACTAAGGGGGTGGAAACATTTGAAGAGAAAATGCGGGAAAATACAGGTAAAAATTTAGCAAAAAAATAGGTGGGAAATGGGGGAGAAATAGAATTAAAAAATATATATATTTCTTTATTTGGCACTCTCAAACACACTGTCATTCATCCTGGCCTATTGTACATGTTTTTAGCGGTAGGGGAAACCGGAGTACCCGGAGGAAACCTACGCAGACACGGGGAGAACATGCTCCACACAGAAAGGCCCCGTCCAGGTGGGAATCGAACCGCTGAACTACCGTCCCGCACAAATGGGGGGAAGAGTATAAAAAGATTAAGGAGACAATGTGGAACATAGATAATAGATAACAAAATAGATGAACAAATTATCGAAAAATTTGGGATAATTGGGGGGAAAATGGGGAAACGTGTTAAAAAGAATTGAGGAGAAAATGTGTCACTCAAATGTGCTGCAAACATCTGAAATCATGGTGTGATTTCAGATGTTTGCACATTTTTACATATTTCTGATGATCAGTCGCCATCGCCCGCCCTAACTCGAGTTCCCTTAAAGACCTCTGACCCTTCAGGTGCAGCTGCTCAGCGTCTCCTGTATCTTCTCCTCCACGTCCTGCAGCTTCTCGGACCACTCCTTCTTCTCCATCTCCACGGCGAGCCCCCTGATGGTGGCGTAGGTCATGAACGAGAGGAGGCCAGTGAGGAAGAGGTAGTGGATGTGCGTGCACAGCCGCTCCATGACCTCACGTTTGCCCCCGCTGTGCTCCATGTAGACCTTCAGGATGGGCTCGCTGAAGGCCTTGGGATTGCCCATCACGCCGTCGTACAGCGTGTGCAGGTTCTGGTCGCTCTTATGGCGCCTGTAGCTCTTGATGAAGTTGTTTTTCTTTGTCTCGAAGTGCTCAGGCTGCGCCTCAGTCACCTCCCTGAACGACCGGAACTGCGGGAGGAAATGACGACATCTGGATTACATTGTCATTCCTGCTACACGTGGATACCAAACATGTTAGTATTTGGGAATAAAGAGGCGTGGGAAAGACCAGGGAGCCACACAGTCACTTCCTGGATAAACGTCCAGCTCAAAGCGAGAAAACATCAGGGAATAAACATCGTAAAGAGAGAGTTTGGCCAGTTTTTACTCTGACAGAGTTAAAACTAAGACGTTAAGGAGGAAACCATAGCTAAGATCAAGAGTAGATGTTCAAGAGTACATAGTGACCTGGGCGTGTAGGTTCTCCACCACTTTGTTGAACTGTGCCTCCACCGCCTCCTTCTTGATATCCTGCAGCACGGCGTGGCTCTGCTCCGAGAGCTGGTCCAGGGCGTGGTTCAAGCAGTCGAATTCTTTCTTGAGCTCATGGATGGCCTTACGCTCTTCTCTGTCGTCCAAAATGCCCAGCAACATTTTGGCCACTGAGCCCACCGTGCCGAAGATGGGGTTGATGATGGAGGCGGCGGAGCAGATTTTGACCACGCAGTCCAGCGCAGTACAAATGCCATCCTTCAGCTTGGTCTGGTCCATCGGCTTGGCCTTGGTCATCGCCATGACGGGACTGCGGAGGGAGAGGACACAGGCAGCCATTAGTTTAACTCTCTGCCGGATTTACAGGTTCCTCCTCCCCAGCTCTGACGAAGCATGTTCCTAATAAGGGCATAAGGGCGGGATCTTCACTGTGGACTCAGCCCTTGCATGACGTGTAGCTCGCGCAGCTCCAATGCTAACAGTCTGACCCTCAGTAAGTACGAGATTTCCAAACTTTATCCTACGGTAACCAGCCCGGTGCCTCTGATTGTGTCTAACCCAGCGTAATCACAGGAGGAATATCCAGCTGTAGCTGCAAGAAATGAGGCACCGGGCAGAAAAGTTATTTTTAACACGTCTAAAGTGCAATGGATTCCAATGGGGGACTAGCGGCTATATGGCAGTACTACAGCAATGGCGGCCTCCAGATTCGTGGTCGCAAAGTAGAGCAGCCAGCGGCCATTGGTCCTAACGTGTGCAGAGCGATAGCACGTTGGGCTGTCCGGGAAACATTTCTGTGTTAGCATTAGCCTGCTCTGTGTATTTTTCCTATAGTTGTTAGCATTAGCCTAATCTGTGTATTTTTCCTATAGTTGTTAGCATTAGCCTGCTCTGTGTATTTTTCCTATAGTTGTTAGCATTAGCCTGCTCCGTGTATTTTTCCTATAGTTGTTAGCATTAGCCTGCTCTGTGTTAGATTATTAGATTAGTTTATTTTTCAAAAGGGGACAGCGCAATTTCATAAAACACATGATTAAAACATGAGTAAAACAGCCAGAATTAGCCAAAGAGGCTATTTTTCATCTGTAGTCCCCCGGCCATGATGTCAAAATGGCAATAAAACGGACAAAAACAGACATTGTTAATAAAACACAACATATATAATACAATATTTACAAAAATGTACAGTGAGCGGCCAAATGGACAGGTTTTAGTGTGTGCATGTAAATTGGTTCACCAGCCACTCATGCAAATGTTTCTTAAATGGTTTGTAAGAGGATAAATGTTTGATGGTGTCGGGTACACAGTTCCACTCTCTGGGAGCTCTCACAGACCAGGCCCGCCTGACTGAAGCTGCTCTTTCTGAGAGGGATTACACAGTCACCTCTCATTGAGCCTCGGGTGACACGACCCAAGATGTTTCTTTGGGTGATGAGAGCGGCCAGAGGAGCAGGGGCCAGATCATGTAGGGCTTTGTAAATGAGGCACAAATTAAAAAATGTGGGGAGATCTGTCCAACTTAAAAAACAATACTTTCTTAAAGTCCACAATGGTGATATTGCCTTGGTTTTTTATCTAAAACTGTGTATTTTCCTATAGTTGTTAGCATTAGCCTGCTCCGTGTATTTTTCCTATAGTTGTTAGCATTAGCCTGCTCTGTGTATTTTTCCTATAGTTGTTAGCATTAGCCTGCTCCGTGTATTTTTCCTATAGTTGTTAGCATTAGCCTAATCTGTGTATTTTTCCTATAGTTGTTAGCATTAGCCTGCTCCGTGTATTTTTCCTATAGTTGTTAGCATTAGCCTGCTCTGTGTATTTTTCCTATAGTTGTTAGCATTAGCCTGCTCTGTGTATTTTTCCTATAGTTGTTAGCATTAGCCTAATCTGTGTATTTTTCCTATAGTTGTTAGCATTAGGCAAGGCAAGTTTATTTATACCGCGCATTTCGTACACAAGGCAACTCAATTGCTCACACAGGAGGTCAAAGCTGAGAAATAAAAAGGAGACGCTCCGTTCCGTTCCATTAGCCTAATCTGTGTATTTTTCCTATAGTTGTTAGCATTAGCCTGCTCTGTGTATTTTCCTATAGTTGTTAGCATTAGCCTGCTCTGTGTATTTTTCCTATAGTTGTTAGCATTAGCCTGCTCCGTGTATTTTACCTATAGTTGTTAGCATTAGCCTGCTCTGTGTATTTTCCTATAGTTGTTAGCATTAGCCTGCTCCGTGTATTTTTCCTATAGTTGTTAGCATTAGCCTAATCTGTGTATTTTTCCTATAGTTGTTAGCATTAGCCATTTAACTTAGCAAATAATGAACAATCTAGATGTTTCCAGCTGTTGATGTCCACATTTACGTTTCTACCCACACCATAACCTCTTACCCCCGCCATAACCTCTTACCCCGCCGTAACCTCTTACCCCGCCATAACCTCTTACCCACGCCTTAACCTCTTACCCCGCCGTAACCTCTTACCCCGCCATAACCTCTTACCCACGCCATAACCTCTTACCCACGCCATAACCTCTTACCCACGCCTTAACCTCTTACCCCCGCCATAACCTCTTACCCCGCCATAACCTCTTACCCCCGCCTTAACCTCTTACCCCGCCATAACCTCTTACCCCCGCCATAACCTCTTACCCCCGCCTTAACCTCTTACCCCCGCCATAACCTCTTACCCCCGCCATAACCTCTTACCCCGCCATAACCTCTTACCCCGCCATAACCTCTTACCCCCGCCTTAACCTCTTACCCCCGCCTTAACCTCTTACCCCCGCCATAACCTCTTACCCCCGCCTTAACCTCTTACCCCCGCCTTAACCTCTTACGCCCGCCTTGACCTCTTACCCCCGCCATAACCTCTTACCCACGCCATAACCTCTTACCCCTGCCATAACCTCTTACTCCCGCCATAACCTCTTACCCCCGCCATAACCTCTTACCCCGCCATAACCTCTTACCCCCGCCTTAACCTCTTACCCATGCCTTAACCTCTTACGCCCGCCTTGACCTCTTACCCCCGCCATAACCTCTTACTCCCGCCATAACCTCTTACCCCCGCCATAACCTCTTACCCCCGCCTTGACCTCTTACCCACGCCTCGACCTCTTACCCCCGCCTTAACCTCTTACTCCCACCATAACCTCTTACCCCCGCCATAACCTCTTACCCCCGCCTTGACCTCTTACCCACGCCTCGACCTCTTACCCCCGCATTAACCTCTTACCTCCGCCATAACCTCTTACCCCCGCCTTGACCTCTTACCCCCGCCATAACCTCTTACCCACGCCTCGACCTCTTACCCCCGCCTTAACCTCTTACCACCGCCATAACCTCTTACCCCCGCCTTAACCTCTTACCACCGCCATAACCTCTTACCACCGCCTTAACCTCTTACCCACGCATTAACCTCTTACCTCCGCCATAACCTCTTACCCCCGCCTCGACCTCTTACCCCCGCCTCGACCTCTTACCCACGCCATAACCTCTTACCCCCGCCTTAACCTCTTACCCACGCCATAACCTCTTACCCCCGCCTCGACCTCTAACCCCCGCCTCGACCTCTTACCCACGCCTTAACCTCTTACCCCCACCTTGACCTCTTACCCCCACCTTGACCTCTTACCCCCACCTTGACCTCTTACCCCCACCTTGACCTCTTACCCCCGCCTCGACCTCTTACCCCCGCCATAACCTCTTACCCCCGCCTTAACCTCTTACCCACGCCATAACCTCTTACCCCCGCCATAACCTCTTACCCCCGCCTCGACCTCTTACCCCCGCCATAACCTCTTACCCCCGCCTCGACCTCTTACCCCCGCCATAACCTCTTACCCCCGCCTTAACCTCTTACCCACGCCATAACCTCTTACCCCCGCCATAACCTCTTACCCCCGCCTCGACCTCTTACCCACGCCATAACCTCTTGACCCCGCCTTAACCTCTTACCCCCGCCTCGACCTCTTACCCCCGCCTCGACCTCTTACCCCCTGTGATGCCCGGGCCACACAGGTAACACGACTTATTTAATGAATATTGGCCCTGACGTGATTCTGTCCCTTTAAGAGGCGGCGAGGGGCGGCCCCCGAGGGAGTGGGAGGCGGCCTTATGTGGACCAGACCAGTTCAGAGGGGGGACTGGGGTAAAAGGGGCTTAGTTTGTCCCTTAGTTGCGTCTGTTTCCCCCCTGTGGTTTCGGCTATTTATATGTTGGTATGGTCCAAGCTGTATATAAGTTTCCTTACGTCTCACGTGGGGCGGTCAGTTTGTTTTTGTCAGTTTACTTTGTTTATTCCGTTTTGTTATATTAAGTTTTCTTGTCGGCCAGAGTCCGTTTGTGGCCGATAAAAAGCCTTTTTGAGATTTCATGCCTTTGTCTCAGTGCCTCATTTCCGCATTTGCTCCTGTGTCTCTTCAGGCCCTTGCTCTTCTGTGGCTGTGTTCTCTGTGAGCTTCTGTGACCTCTCGGTTCCTGCTCCCTGTGCCGTGGTGGTCGTGTTCAGATTCAGCTGTGAGAAGTTGTGGAGAGAGATGTTTGTAAAAAGCTGCACTGACCTGAGTCTGCGAGGAGAGAGTTCAGCTGCGTGAGGACCGTGACAGACGGGTGGAAGCGCCGAGTCTGTCCCTCCCTCCTGGTACGTGTGAATGATTTTGTAAGAGGGAGGGGGCGGGATTGTCCCGGGTGGGCGGGGCTCAGCTTTCACAGTCTCTCTGTGAGTTATGCTTTACTACGTAAGGAAAGAAGACGGATCAGCACACATACCTTTAGCTATAACCTTTTATAAATAGATTAATCACCACTTAATGAAATAGTTTCAGCTGAGAATCACTGACTCATGAATGTGAGCGGTCACAGCCTTCATGACTCTCATGCTCACTTATACTCACAGAGCTGTGTTTGCAATCAGAAAACTACGGAGGCCCTCAAGTTCCCTAAAGGGCCTGTATGTAGGCTCCTGGGCTCCTGGGCTCCTGGGCTCCTGGGCTCCTGGGTTCCTGGGCACCTGGGCTCCTGGGCTCCTGTGCTCCTGGGCTCCTGGGCACCTGGGCTCCTGGGCTCCTGGCTCCTGGGCTCCTGGCTCCTGGGCTCCTGTGCTCCTGGGCTCCTGTGCTCCTGGGCTCCTGTGCTCCTGTGCTCCTGGCTCCTGGGCTCCTGGCTCCTGGGCTCCTGTGCTCCTTGGCTCCTGGGCTCCTGGCTCCTGGGCTCCTGGCTCCTGGGCTCCTGGGCTCCTGGCTCCTGTGCTCCTGTGCTCCTGGACTCCTGTGCTCCTGTGCTCCTGTGCTCCTGTGCTCCTGGGCTCCTGTGCTCCTGTGCTCCTGGGCTCCTGGGCTCCTGGGCTCCTGTGCTCCTGGGCTCGGCCAGGGACTCCCTCGCAAAAGAGGTTTTCAATCTCCAGTTCAAAGGGACTTAAATAAAGGTTAAATAAAATAATGTAAAAAGTAAAGAGAAAAAGGAGGGCGAGGAGGAGACGGTGGATCGGCACGAAGGCCCGGCTGTTCTGGCTTTGGCGCTGTTGCCACGGTTACTGGGCCGTACTGTCGGGAGTTTCGCTCTCACTCACCCGGATCTATTGTACATGTTTTCTCTGGTTGACGGCTTCATTTTTAAAGAACCCTGAAACTGACGTGTTTTTCGAAGAACAACCTGTTTTTGTGTTTCTTTAAATTGAAACTCTCGTCAGCTGCGCCAAAAGTCTCTCCTAACTCCCCCCACACGTTCGTTACCGTTTACAGGTGCATCATTTATTTCTGTAATTAAGCTTAAAATGCGAAACTAAAATATGATATAGACTCATGACATGCAAAGTGACACATGTATAGCCGTTATTTGTTATAATGTTATATATATATATATATTTTTTTTAAAAGAGTTTTATTTTACAGAAAAAACATACAAACCCAACAGCGCTAACGACTCTGTTAAACCGGGTAAAACAGGACGACAGGTAAAGGACGTGCAGACATTAATGTGTGGGGGAGTCCAGGACACGAACTTGCTTTAGATATTTGTCTTGTGTTTTTCCATTAGGGTAAAGACAGAGAGGGGAGATGTGTGTGTGTGTGCATTTCAATAATATTGGTTATGGGAATTGCCATGGTGGGTGACAGAGGCTGGAAAGGAAAATAAGCAAAAAATAATAATAAAAAATTATCATTATAATGTTGATGATTGTGGCTGACAGTCCATTTTCAAAATATTCTAATTTCATGAGATTTTTCATTTGTGTTTTTTACAAGCTGAGCCTTAATCATCAAAATGATCAAATAAAGGCCATTCATATGTCACTGTGCCTGTAATGAGTCTGTCGTATTAGTTTCACAGTTTGAGTTGAGTAACAGTATTCTACTGTCAGGACGTCCTGTCAAACCTGTTTTGTCTGAATTGCTCCGAGCGGCTGATTCTTATTTGGCTTTTTCAAAGTTCAGGCAAATCACAACAACCAACAACGTCCGAACTCAGATCCTCTTAAACCGACTCTGTGCTGTTTTCTCGTAGGAATCCAAAGTCTGGTCTTATTGTGACATGTGACCGTCCTGGCGCGCTGTGATTGGTGCAGAGCGAGTCCCGCCCTCGGTCACAGTGAGGCCGGTCTCACACATAGAGAAGAGCTTCCATTCAGTCCGGAAACCCACAGGAGAGCGTCCCGACACGGGCGGCTGATGCACATGCCCCGGGGCTGAGCCTTTGAACATCCAGCAGCTGGAGCAGCGGCAACACAAAGGGCTTCACCCAGAACCTGGATTTATCGTCTCTCCCGGAGCTGTTCGACTACAGAGACGATTCCAGAAAACATGATATCTGGAGAAAGATCTCAGAACTCAGTGGAATCCCCGGTAAGTTGAAATCATGCAACTGAACACATATACGCTCAATCTAAAACATGCAATCCAAAAGTTGAATGACAGAAGTTCACCAACTCTTCCAGTCATTATGCACTCATTATTATTATCAGGTGTTGATTTCCCAACAGCAGAACGATCGCTATGCGGAGCAACTGAAATACTGAAATGTAAATGACGACACTGAAATAATATTATGACAGAAACTGAATGTGCCGGTCCCTGTTCATTAACCACAACATATCCACTAGACTTTGGCTCTACTGAAACATCCTTTGTCTTTCTCAGTGGAAGTTTGCAAGAAGAGGTGGAAGAACCTACAGGACACCCACAGGAAAGCAGCTGGAGAAAAGTGGTGCCGCAGCAAAACAATACAGGCCCCGGCAAGACCTTCAAATAATGTCGTTCCTAAATCCCTTCATGGAGGAAACGGGTTCGAGCAGCAACATGCCCACGGATGATTGTCCCACACACCCAAATACACCACAACCCCACACCCAAGTACACCACAACCCCACACACACACACACACACACCCAAGTACACCACAACCCCCCACACTCACACACCAGCAGCCATCAATTCACACACAACACAACACCGTCATTTACTCCAAATATGCAACACCCCTGCCCAAAGCCTCAACGCAAAACATCCTTAGTGTCCCTCATACACACACCTGACACCTTCACCTGCCTCTCCTGCCGCCTCAGCCAGACTCTCACCTCCTCTGACCTGTAGCTCCTCAGGACCACACGGGTCCACCTTCACCATCGACTACTCCTGTGTCAAAGCATTCCAACAGGGCCCAGAAGAAACCATCAACTGATTTTGGGACAAATCTCTTGACCGCTGTCCAGACCATTACTGCAACAGAAGAAGTGGATCCAGACAAAAGGTCTGCTTCCCGATCTCGGGGCCTTGTTTCCGAGGAAAAAGCCACAGGTGAAGTTTCTAATTCACTAAGTA
This sequence comes from Proterorhinus semilunaris, assembly GCA_021464625.1. Classification (NCBI taxonomy): domain Eukaryota; kingdom Metazoa; phylum Chordata; class Actinopteri; order Gobiiformes; family Gobiidae; genus Proterorhinus; species Proterorhinus semilunaris. The sequence continues at coordinate 1,149,500 of CM038350.1, read as the reverse complement.
ATATTTGAAGCAGGCCGGGATATTTAATTTAAGTTTAGTCGATCTCTTTAATTCAAACTATGAAAGTCAATAAAAAGAGTCTTCGTTCTTAATGTATAGTTTGTAAGTAAGTGCTTTATTTGTCATCAAACAATGAAATGGTGTTAAGGTGTAAATAGTCCTAAGCCGCTGCGACTGAGCCACGCTGTCATTGTGGGTGAACCTGTCCCGCATGTTTGTCCTTCATGAGAAGTAATTGAGACAGTGTTTATTTTGTGATGTCCTTTGAGGACCTGTGTTCCAGTACAGTTCATTTCCAGAAATCATTTCAGCTCAATATTGCAAAACGTTGATACTAAAAAGAAGAAGATCCTAAATGATCAGTCTCTCCTCCCAAATAAAAACCATAAATAAAGATTAGAAAAGCCTCACGGTTCACACTAACACACGTGCATCATGTCCGCTGCTCCTGGTTCTTTTACAAAAGGTGTTTCAATAATCAGCATATTTGTAATCATACACAACATACACAACATACACAACGTACACAACGTACACAACGTACACAACATAATGCAAATCAATGTTAATAAAATAATCACAACCGATATTTTTACAGTGGAAATGGGAACGACAATAATAATGGGTCGTGTTGATGTAATAATTAATAACTAAATCAATGGTAAATTAATAGAATGGCGACTGGTGTTTATAATAATGACTGGATATGGTTATTATGTGAATGGGAAAGAGGAAAAAGAAAAAGAATACACATGGTAAATAAAATTTAAATAAATGTTTATATATATATTGGTAAACTTCATACATTTCTATCTTCGTGTTCTGTCTTCTGACTTTGTAATTCTTGTAAACATGTGATTTTCTTGTAAAACATGAATGCTTTTCTTTAACAATGCTGTAAAGTTAATGCGGACAACTGTAATTGTGTAATTCAGGAATTTGTAACGTAAAGTGTTATGTTGTATAAAACACGAGATGTTGTGTCACTGTATCCGGAACGTAAATTCATTTGAATATGTGGGTTGGCGCTTTCTCGCTTCGACCTTTTCAGTTTGTGTTACTTTATTTATTTTCTGCGCTGCAATAATGTTAATGTAAATAATCACTCAAATAAATCCAATCAATCAATGTGAAAGTATTCAAAGTATTCAGAATACAGTACTCTGAACAAAGTAACGGAATACATTACAAAATACATTTTAAGTGGAGTATTCTGTAAGTAAATACAACTGCAAAGTATTCTCTCCAACACTGTACTGGAGACATCTATAGCACATGATGTAACCGAGACAAACGTGTAACAGATTAGATCCTCCTTTATTGATCTCTCTGAAGAGAAAGTCACACTTGAACCACATTGTTTCCTTTTGTACTCGGCTTGGATATTCTCCCCAGTGTGCTGCGACTACACTGTGACACATAGTTCCTTAAACATTCAAACATCAGTGACGAGATCCTCGGCCCTTTGATTCACCTTTGATCACTTTATACGCTACACATCTGTAAACACAATCCCGCTGTTGTTCATCGTCAAATTGTTGTTGTCGTACCATATGTCACTTCATTTTATCTTATTTATTAATATTTTTTATACATACCCCCATAGCCTTATAGTTTAACGTTCTTAGCTTATTTTGTGTTATGTTACTAAATGATGACATCACACACATGACCTCCAGACATACGTGTGTTTAGCAAAGATGGTATTACACGTGTATTGGGTTGTTCCATTAAGATACTGTATAGCCTATGTTTATTTAAGGGAAGCTTATGAACGTATGAATCAGGCTATGATGAACGTTATGCTGGTATGTGATTCCATTGATCGGGAAATGATTCTTTAAGATTACCATGAGTGGTCATATTGTTATTTGTACTATTTGAGTTATATTATTAGTATTATATCCAATAGAGCGCTGCACTTGAAGAGGTTTCAAACCAGTAATGATCAAAATAGGCATTATGTTATGGCTGATGAGCTTCAAGAATAAGCTCTGACAGAGCAGAACCCATGCAGTGAAATATGTGTGTTGACACAATGGGGGCAAATCCAGGCCTGAGTGCGTCACACATGGGGGGTCGACAGAGCCCCCTTTCATTCAATGCAGCCGATTTGACAAAGTAGAAATGGGTCATAACAAATTGAGACGCTATGGAATTCAATGCCTTGCTTCTTGTGTTTATTGATTATTGATTTACATTTGTTGAGAGGCTATGATCGGTGTGCTGCTTCCTCATGGATGGACTTCTTCTTCTCGTCCAGCTGAAAATAACCACGGATCATGGAAGCTCTTGGACGAGCTGGTGGCAACATGCAGAAGTTTCCTCAACTTGCTCCGGCAGGTCATAGTGCTGGAGGAGGAGCCCAGCCGGCGCTGGAAATATAGGGCACGTGCCAGTTACTGCCGCCCATGCCCCGCCCACGCCCCGCCCCTCCCACAAAGGCGGGGCAACAAGAGCTGGAGCTGCGACTCGTCTGTAGGAGCCTGTGAGCTGCTGTAGACGGGACGTGTTTCTTCTGCAGCTGTGTGTGATTTAGGAGCCACGTTCAACCTGCCCCGGGACAGGATGAACCCCTGTGACAGGATGAACCCCTGTGACAGGATGAACCCCTGGGACAGGATGAACCCCTGTGACAGGATGAACCCCTGGGACAGGATGAACCCCTGGGACAGGATGAACCCCTGGGACAGGATGAACCCCTGGACAGGATGAACCCCTGGGACAGGATGAACCCCTGGGACAGGATGAACCACTGGGACAGGATGAAACCCTGGACAGGATGAACCCCTGGGACAGAATGAACCCCTGGGACAGGATGAACCCCTGAGGATCTGCTCATATTCACCTCACATAGTTTGTAAAGTTGCTGTGAGTCAGAGGGTTTAAGTCCTTCCATAGGTTCACACCCCCTCTGAGTCGTGTTGATTTAGGGGGAGGGGGTTGAACCGGTCAGCCATGATGGTTGTGCACACACATGCACGCACGCGCACGCACGTACATGCACGCACATGCACGTACATACACACACATGCACGCACATGCACGCACATGCACACACATGCACGCACGTGCACACACATGCACACACATGCACATATACGCACATGCACACACATGCACGTACATGCACGCACATGCACACAGTATATGTGTAAATCCACATGTCTGTGGAAAGTTTCCGCTGTGGATCCAGGGCGTGGCTCTCTGAGCCCCCTGCTGGTGAAAACAGCGTTGCACTTTCTTCACGTGTGTTTTAGTGTGTTGTTATTACATTGCATTTAGCGACAGTTCTTGACCAAAATGACAAAGTAATAAAGTGCGTGTTTCGTAAACACTACATTGTTACGAGACACAAACGTGTGAACGTGTCTGAAGGTCAGAGACTTAAACCGTGTCCATTCCTGTGACATAAAAACTGTCTCGCTCTTTTGAACTGTGAACTAACTGAACATAAAGAAAGACATGAAAGTAAAGCAGAGAAAACAAATGGATGAAGTAAAAGGAACTCTGTCCCAATGGCTCGACCCTGTGGCCTTAAAGCACCTTTCACGTCCAGTCTGACGCGTGTCGGGCTTTTATTGACCCCTCGTCAGGTCACACAATATTAATAATGATTTCAGCTTCACTTCAAACCTTAGAAGGTTCATGTTAGTATGTTCCCTGAAACAAACATTGGGCACAATTCTGATGCTTTTCTTTTGTCTAAATACTGCCACCAAGTGGCTGCTATCGGTATTCCCGCAGACGTCTGAGCAGTATGTGAGGTGAGAGGTTTGTGGTCTAAACGTGTTCCTAATAGCAATGTTTTAGACCATTTTGAACGTATGCTATTTATTGGAGGTCTCCAGCTGAAATGTGTGCTCTTTGACTCTCTCAATTTCAATGTTATAGATTTTTATTTGAATAGGAATGTCTTTATTTCGTTTACCAAAAAGCATCATTTTAGTTTTGATATATGTAGTGATCATTTGTTTTTATCGACTTCCTCTGATCTCGGGGACGAGCAGCTGCAGATGTTTCACTCTGCGCCTCCATACCTGCATCCAGTTCGGCCGGAAACAACTTCAGACATTTTAGCAAAAGGGATCCGAGGCCTACGATGAATCAGACTGAAGAGTTATGAATGTTTGAAACAGTGGCGCAAAAAGGGCATATGCAATGTATCCCTTGCATATGGGCGCCGAAAGGACGGGGCGAGAGAGAAACAAATATTTAAATATATATTATTATCGGACTCGGCGCGAAAGGAACAGCGGCCCATCGGCCATTTCCTCATAGCATTTTTTGGCCCGCCAGAGGATATATATATATATATATATGATGACACAAGCAAATATATGATATTTGCTTGTGTTTAGCACAACATCATTCCACTGTCTAACTTCAGGTTAAATTGTGGTTTGTCCCGATCCTCATACTTTACCTCTGACACACGCATGAGCGCCTTCACGCGCTCTCACGCCACACTCCTCATATCACACGCTCAGCCAAAAAATATCCCTGACTTTTAAAGACGTTTAAAAAAACGATCTCTTCTGGTTAGATGAGCTATGGTTAGTCAGTCTTACATAAATAAAGACACACACATGGGCTGGAATTGTTAAGAGACAGTCCTAGAAACCTTCCTGCCGTTGTTTCATCTGTGTGCGGTAAGAGGGGTATTTTAAAAAAAAATATTGGCCCGAAGCCAACCCAATTTTGGGGGGGGGGGGGGGGGGGGGGGGGGCTGTGTGTCTGCGCCCTCTGCTGGAACAGCGGACTGTCTCATAGAAACACATTGAGCTTTTGTCATTTACAAATATTTCTGGGTAAACGTTCGACTCTTAAGGCGCTGCTGCAAATCTCATTTTTGTTTATTTATTTTTTATTTTATTTTCATTCTCAGGTTTTGGGCCAGTTCAGTCTCTAACATAAACTTTCCCCTGGACACAAACAAATCCCGAACTGCAGCTTCATGCGTCAAAATAAAGATGTGCCACTTACAGATTTCCTCTCAGTGGAAAACTCCTCTGCCAGTAAAGTCTGCTGTAGTTCAGGGAGTGTCCAGCAGGGGGCGGTCCACTCTTTCTCAGCACAAAGGTCGTTTTAACACAAACAGCATTTCAACAAAAGCACGAGTGGATCTTGAAAAGAATGATTGTTTCTAATCAATGATGTCTTGCTTAGAGAGCAATTTAGCAATAGAAGTGTTTCAGTTTTCTGTTACAGTGGAGTGGAAAAATACTGAGCCGATGTGCAGACAGGCTCCGAGAACAGACCCCATGCACACGTAAACAAAGAGATAACATGGGCCCTACCAAGGCCGGCTGGCAGACATGGGCCGATAAGTGGAAAGTGCCAGACTCGTACGATGGGAAACTGATGCGCTTAGTATAGGCTCATGAATATTATAATTTGAGGTGTGGTGTGAAGAAGTCTGTGTCCCCAGAGAGTTCAGTCTTCTCCGTGTGGGGTGCTGACAGATTGAGTGTTAGGGACCTGGGGAACAGACGCGTCTGTGTGAGGTGACCTGTGAATAAAATCCTTGTGACTTTAAGTTCCTGGTTTCATATTCATCTTTATCCTGGTGTGTTTATTAGGCTGATAGTGCAGTGTTGACGACTAATTTTCTAATCCCCCTTCCAGTGTGAATGCGCATTGTCCAACGGTGGTAATGGTAAATATGGATGGAAAAGTAGAGACGACGTGTTAATCATATTTTATTGTGTACAAGGTGACCACCGCAAGGACAAAGAAAAGAGGTTTTCTTCATTGGTGACCCCGAAAGTGCTGAAGGGGGGGTTGGAGTCGTCAACTACGGACGACGGCGAAGGTCCGGTCCGGTAATTCTTCGCGGTAGACATGCCAGGTGTCTTATCTTCCAAAAACCACTCACCCACGGCTTCAGGGACGCGTCCACTCTAGAATAAGGTAAGACTGCTTTTGACTACTGTTTTTAACGAGTGTCAAAGTACGTCTATTGGCTATTTTTTGTCTAAATTTTAGTTAGGAGTATAGTCAACGAAGCTAAGTGTTGGATGGTTTAAATCTGCATTGATGTTTGGAAGTAAGAAGGGAAAAACACGTCATAACTAAGATACCGAACCAAATACCGAACCAAAATAGGGGTTAAGAAATTGGGAGTATAACTACAGTAGCGAGAGTTTATCTACAGGACTACGCGTTGGGGATATCCCGGTAAAAGCTGATAAGCACGTAGTACGTCCGACCAGCACCGCGGACGCGCGGGCTGGAGATAAGAGTTGTGACACGGCCGTTGACAGTCCGAGGGGCTGTCTGAAATAGGATCGAGGATCCTAAAGTATACGGGCAAGGGGCCCTGGAACGAGGTTCCTAAACGGGTTAAAGTCCCTGGAACGAGGTTCCTAAACGGGTTAAAGTCCCTGGAACGAGGTTCCTAAACGGGTTAAAGTCCCTGGAACGAGGTTCCTAAACGGGTTAAAGTCCCTGGAACGAGGTTCCTAAACGGGTTAAAGTCCCTGGAACGAGGTTCCTAAAGGGTTTGTGTCCCTGGATCGAGGATCCTAAAGTCTGCGAAAACGGGGGAATTAGGGGTGAAAACATTGAAAATTAGGCGCATTGATGTTCGGTTATGTTGTTGGAGTCATAGTCGGGTACCCAAACTGTGTGTGGCTGTTGTTTGTGTTGTCTTTGATTTGGACTGTGTGCTGAATGTTGAATGGGCCATGTGGTTTGTTGTTGAAACAGTCAGAGGAGTGAAAGCCGCCGTGGGCACACGTGTTGTTTAAGCCTGATTAGAATCGTCTATTGCGGGTGGTCAAATGTGTGTGGCTTGTGTGGGGAAGAGGGTGTGAGGAATGTCGGGGGAGAGTGGTGGACTCTGGAGGAGTAGGAGAGCTGCTGGGGCTCGCGCTCAGTGAGTGTCGGACAGTGGGGAAACGCGTGGAACCGGTTGAACTGGTAACAGCACAATGGTGGAAAAACGAGAAGATTTTTTCCCCCATCTCAGGGGGCGGGATTCACAAAGCCCCTCCCGGAGGAGGAGCTTCCGCTTTGGGCCCGTATTAGCAATGGTAGTGGGACCGGTGGCCCCACTGAAGGGGGGGGAGGACACATCCCACCCCCACCCAGGAGATCACAAAGACTCCGCAAGGCAAGCATGTTCTGACTTCTTAAAAGGGACAGTGCTGTATGGTAGATAAACCAACAAATGAACTTATATGATATACATCTATGGCAGAGTATCATTAGATTATCAACAAAAATGTGGAGTATGGGCCCCTTACGGTGTCCATTTTGGGTGTGGGGACTGATACTGGCCTTAAGTATGACAATAATACCAATTATGTTAATGGTGGAAGACCAAAACAGTTGTGAGGGGATAGTAAGGGGACATCCCTTTCCCCAACTTAGGAGAGAATACCTGAGAGTGTGTCGTCGGATAGGCACAAAACCAGGCGGAAAGTTGGCAATCTATTGTAATCAAGAAACATGGGAAAACCGAAAGAAAGAGAAGGTTTTGTTGAAAGGTTTTATCTAACATGTCTGTTCCCACAGAAGGCGATGGATCTAGGAAGCGACGGTCTCTTAATGTAGACGGCCAGGGTCCAGACGAGAATAAATGGGTAAAGGCCAAGAGCTTGTTGTTGTTGTTTTAATAATAATACAAGACGTATAATTCTTTGACATTATGCTAAAGGAAATGGGGCATAATTTGTGCTTATCAAACAACCAAAACAAATAATATTGATAACGGCCAAACAATATTTAGAAAGTATAAAAGGTGAAATGTCTTGCATTTTTAGTTTATTATTATATAATGTTGTGCTTGCAGGAAGCGCTAATAGAGTGAATACATATTGTTCTGCTGTGATTTGTTTCTGAACCCTGGGTTGGTAGGTCCGGTTCTAAAGGTACCAGGACATACAAAGATATATAGAATATTGTCTTTATCGTTTAGACTTGTGGTGAAGTGAATCTTGGCTCTATCTTTGTAGGTTCTAGGTGTCTGAGCGGGCTCTCAGTTGTACAGGGGTACTTTGATAAAAGGAGAGCTGCCCAGATTACGGCAGGATGGCTTTTCCTGGTTCCTTTAAATTAGTTAAGTAATTGCTTTGTAAACTTTCTTACATCCTTTAAAGTTTGCGCCTGAGGTTAGATCGGAGGTCACCTGGAATCCAAACTGTGTTTAGGAGAAACATATTTTTGATAAGACGGCCATAGCGTTATAATCGAAAACTAAGAGTCTGACACAAAAAGACTATTGAATTTAATAGGATAAAATATATGCGGAAACTGATCACTAATCAATATAAGCATATGAAATAACTAGTTAAAGAAACCTTCCATTAGATCGTTATCCAGTATGTGAATTCCTGAAGTTTTATTATTAGTGATGTGGTTTTAACAACCTAAAAGCAACTACATTATATTGAAAATAAAAGGAGAAATTAATAGCACTATGCTTGTCTTCAAAGGCAATAGTGGAGCATGAGCCTTTTTTGATAGTGGACAGAGGATTCTTTTAATTTTTATTATCAATATTCACTCGTGTATTTTTTACTTTTGTTAGTTTTTTTGAATGTTACCCTATTTTTAATGCTGAGCGTGATAGGACATGCTGGTTTTGAATTTTACTTTTTACTCTGACAATTTTTGGTGGTAGAAGGGGGAGAGGCGAAGGCCTGTTGTGCTTTGCGTGGGCATTGGTCCAAGTGCATTGAAGCGAAAGTCCGCATCACTGAAAGTCTGCTCCATGCTGCCTCACTGAGAAAATGCCCTCGAAACATGTCAACAAAAGAAGCTCACCTTCTGCTGTCCTCTGAAAGTCCCTGAAAAGCCGCCTGCAGGAGGACTAGTGTTTCACAATTTGCCACAGGTCTGATGCCTTGACCCCTGCTCCACTCGGACTTAGATTTTTGAATTTTTTAGGCAAATATACATATTTATATATTTTGTTTTGATCAATTTCTTTTGTGTTTTGCCAATGGGCCAGGGCCCATGGGACTCCGCGTGGCGGTAATCTATCTCTATTTTTCTCATTTTATTTTTTGATCTTTTAGAATGCTCCAATTGATCAATGTGCATCCTAATTAAACAGCTATAATAATTAAGTCGAAATAGATAATGAAATAAACAGATAAATACACTTAATTAAATATTTTAAGAGATAACATATTTACAGAGTGATAAATAAACATAGCGAGTGTAGGGTTCACACAAAGTGAAAATAATTTGGTGTAGCGAGGCGAGTTTAGGCGTAGCTAAGGCCCGTTATTGGTTTGATAAAATATTAATTCTAATAATTCTTGGGTTATAGGCAAAGGTGTCCTAATTTGAATGTTACCTGATTTGCAGCGGATCTTAGGCATCTATGCAAAGTACATAAACGATTAAAATGAATATTCAATCAGTGGTGTGATTAGCTTCTCAAGAACAGTATAGTAATTCTCCAATTACTTTGTAGCACAGGTTACAGCTGATAATAATATTGTCCCCTTAACTTTGAACAGTAAACATCCACAGGTTACCATTGTCGTGTGGAAGAGTTTTGTTGATAGGAGTGGTTGGGATTCATTTGCTTGTTTGGGGGTTTGTGTCTAAGGTGGGTTAAGGCGTAACAATTTGTTGATTGTGTAGGTGGTCTCTGAACGTCCCGAAATTGATCAGAGATGTTGGGATTTTAATTTGAGCAAACTGAGTGAGTTTTGTACAGGAATTGACGGCGTAGTGTTTTATTGTTGGGTTTTGGTTGAATACAGGAAAGAGATGGAGTCCTATGTTTTGATCAGCGGGAGATACTGGTGTATCTTAATTTGGAGCGTTGGTGATAAAGGTGATCATTTACATTTGCACTGGTAAACCCTTGGATGCGTGAGTTGAAATATTGTGTGGTTTGCCAAAGAAGGGGTGGCTGAATCCAGATTTGAACACATGCTTAGATTTTAGATCTGAGGCCGAGATATGGAGTGGTATGAATTCTGAATATAGAGGTTTACATACAGTGTAAGTAAAACGGCGTCTTCAAATCTGAAGTTGGTGTTGGCAAACGTGTTTTATTTCAAAATAGCAAAATGTGATAAGATCAGTGTAAATCCGGTATCTTAAGAGTCACTGAAAAGGTCACACTCATGACCTCAAGGATATATTGCCCAGCTTTCTAATGGTCATCGCGTCTCTTGGTGCACACAGACTCGCTATGATTATTAAAAAGAGATGGAGAGTCGATTGGACCTCCGTAGAAATAATTGTGACTCTTTCGGATCTAAATAAACAAATAATGAGAAAACATAAGTTACTATAAGATTATAAGTGTGACTATTTTATGTACTGAGAGTGTAACATGTTTTAATCCATATTCATTCCAGGTTGATAACATTAATTTTACACAGGAACAGGGACTTTACAGGAGGAATTGTGATGCTACAGGGACGGATTCAGGACAGGAGCTGATGAGCCAAGAACTGGTCACAATGGCATGGTAAAATTTGATTTTATGCAGGCCGGAGTGTTCTTCTTTTATTGTTGCAGGAGGCAGCATGGAAGGAGAAAATGTCGATTGGCTTTGGAGGCCTGGAGGTCCTATCCGAGCAACAGAATCCCTTGTGTAACGATTTGGTGTTCCAAGCAAGAGAGGAAATCGGAGAGGCAGGTTGGATCTGACAAAGACAATCAAGCATCTTTGGAGCTTGAATAAGTATTGGTGGTGGAGCTTCCAAAGCTCGGCTAAAAGTGGAGGTTTGTTTATGAAAACATAGTGTATCAGTGTACTTCATACAAATGAGTAAGAGAATGGGTTCTACATTTACGATTAGAAGGAGCTTTCTAACAAACAGAACTAAACCATAATTGGCTCGAAGACAGTAAAAATTATTGTCCTAAATATAGTTATAATGTACTTCAAAAGGTGGGTATATTAATTGGTGTAATACTGTTGTTGTGTTGTGTGTTGTTCTGTTGTGTTCTCCCTCTCGTCCGCAGCATGGTCTCCAGGGCTCTGGGGACTTCGGGGGGGTTGTACGCAGCTGTGACCCTGCCCCCGGAGGACCCAGAGGCCGGGGACAGGTCCCTGCCTGAAGGGGGGGAGCCGAGCCTGTATCAACTCGGGGCATTTAAGGCTCTGGGATATGGATGGGAGGACACACGTGGCTCAGAATAACTTTAAGAACCATATGATGAGTGTTATGTTGTGTTTTGCTTCGCTGTGCTTGTATTTTGCAGGAATGTTTATTTTCATATTGATTCGAGATGGAGCCTATGGAACTGAGGAAGTGAAATGTATCAGTGAACCCAGTCCTGGGAGATACAGGTTCCGGATGGAACGATTAGTGAGTGGTAATTATACATGGGAAGAAAGTGATGATTTCACAGGACTGGAGGATGTGGTTGCCTATGCCCAAGCCAAATTCGACACCTGGTGGTGGTGGCACTATACATTGGGCAGGGGACAACTATGTTTTGACGACGGCTGTACCTTCATTAATTAGAAACAAGGAAATGGCCTCTTCGAGGCCAGAAGGGGGATGAAAAGAATGATTGTTTCTAATCAATGATGTCTTGCTTAGAGAGCAATTTAGCAATAGAAGTGTTTCAGTTTTCTGTTACAGTGGAGTGGAAAAATACTGAGCCGATGTGCAGACAGGCTCCGAGAACAGACCCCATGCACACGTAAACAAAGAGATAACATGGGCCCTACCAAGGCCGGCTGGCAGACATGGGCCGATAAGTGGAAAGTGCCAGACTCGTACGATGGGAAACTGATGCGCTTAGTATAGGCTCATGAATATTATAATTTGAGGTGTGGTGTGAAGTAGTCTGTGTCCCCAGAGAGTTCAGTCTTCTCCGTGTGGGGTGCTGACAGATTGAGTGTTAGGGACCTGGGGAACAGACGCGTCTGTGTGAGGTGACCTGTGAATAAAATCCTTGTGACTTTAAGTTCCTGGTTTCATATTCATCTTTATCCTGGTGTGTTTATTAGGCTGATAGGGCAGTGTTGACGACTAATTTTCTAATCCCCCTTCCAGTGTGAATGCGCATTGTCCAACGGTGGTAAATATGGAAAAGTAGAGACGACGTGTTAATCATATTTTATTGTGTACAAGGTAACCGAGGACAACCACAAGGACAAAGAAAAGAGGTTCAACAGAACTTCCATCTGCAACAAGAAGAAAAAAGCCTCGTCACTTTTTCATCACTTTGTCTTTTTTGTAGCGTTCTCGTTTCCGTGGCTCTTTTTTGACGCTCTTTTCAGAAAGCTTTTAGATTTGGGTAATGCCTGGATCATAACTGGAGAAAATGTGCCGGGTTCAGCTGGAGGTTTAGAGGTTTAACTTTAGGGGACAGTGGGGTGAGATGAACCACCCTTATACATGACGACCCGGTAACTGCTAATGACATAGTAATTACAGTAGTAACTACTAGTAATAAAAATGTAGTTCTTGGCCAATTACAGTAGCAGTTAATAGTAATTCATTACAATAACAACTAGGTAATTGCCTAACCCTAACCCTAACTGCCCATGAGGATGTTTTTGCCCAAAAAAGGGTTAAAACTCGCACTCTTAAATGTTTGCAGTGTGAGAAATAAACTGGCCGAATTATCTGAGATTTTAGAAAACAATAATATTCATATTTTAGCATTGACAGAAACACATCTTGATTCATCTTTCTCTGATAGTGCAGTCTTGGTTCAGGGCTATAATATCTTTAGGAAAGGAGGTGGGGTTGCCAGAATCATCTACCAGTAAAATGGAGAGAAGATCTTCTGCGTGACAGTGTGGAGGCTCTCTGGCTGCAAGTCCTTCCACATATTAAACCAGTGCTGGTCAGATGTTGCTATAGACCAAGTGCAAGTTCTATTTACTTCAGTGAATTGTGTCGTATGGTTGACTATGTCTGTGATTTGGGGAATGAAATCTACCTATTTGGTGATTTTAATATAAACTGGATGTCCGCAGATTGTCACCAAAAGAAACTACTTTTAAATGTCACTGATGCAGGAAACCTAGATTAAGGTGTGAACAAAACCAACTAGAATACATTAGAACAGCTGTGGTGAAAGAACATCGACCTGCATAGATCTTATTTTCACTAATGTAAAGGACATGTGCACAGAAGGGATTTCTGTCTCTGTTGGTTTCCATCATATGGTGGCTGTAAATAGGAAAACAAAAGTGCCAAAAGGTAAAGCCAGTGTTGTCTATAAAAGATCTTATAAAACCTTTAGTCAGAGAACATACTGTCACGATATTGAAAACATATGTCGGTCTGATGTGTATAAGGAAGATCACACAGACGCTACACGTTTTTGAAAATCTATTATACCCAATAATCAACAAACATGCCCCTATAATAAAGTGTACAGTGAGAAATAAATATATAGCAAAACAAACAGCAAATAGAACAGGTCTGAAAGAGGACTGGGTGACCAGTATGAACAGGAACAAGAAACAGGAACATCTCCAGCAGAATATGAGGGAACATTTAAAGGATGGGAAGAAATAGTTCGCATCTATTAACAATATATTGGGGAAACAATCCAGTCGAACGCCTGCTTTTGTTGAAACAGAAAATATATTTTTGACCAAACCTAGTGAAATAGCAAATTACTTTAATAATGTATTTATTGATAAGGTGGACAAACTACGACTAAATATACCAATTTATAATTCTGTAAGAAAAACTCATGAGATCGACTCAACTGTTAAAGATAAAACCAGTATACATTTTGAATTTAAAAAAGTTAACACAAAGCAAATTACAATGCATTTAAACTCTTTAGATTTAACCAAGCCGGGGGAATTGATGATTCTGATGCAAAACTCCTGAAAATAGTGGCCAGTTGCAGAGCTGGACCTGTTTGCCATATTTTCAATACAAGTTTAAATAAAAGCATTTTTCCGATTTCCTGGAAAACTGCTAACGTGATCCCAATTCCCAAAAATGCCACACAAAGTTTGAGTGGGTCAAACTGCAGACCAATTAGCTCGCCATCAATACTAAGCAAAAATCTTGAAAAGATTGTTACTGAACAAGTAAAACAATTCCTCACAGATGATAAGTTATTTACACAATTTCAACATGCATATATATATATATACATACATACATACATACATACATACATACATACATATATATATATATATATTATATATATACGAAAACAATTATAATGTCGTTTTTGTTTATAGGTGGTTCTGGGTCAATAGAGAAAAACTAATTAAAATTAAACATTATATTAAATTATTGGTGTTTTTTTAATCTTTTTATTTTGCCAAAATGTCATCATCTACAGGTTAGGTATGAAAAAATGTTTTTATTATAATTTGTTTTGAATAAAATTGCTAATGTGTGTGTGTGTTTGTGTGTGTGTGTGTATTTGTGTGTTTGTGTGTGTTTGTGTGTGTTTGTGTGTGTTTGTGTGTGTTTGTGAGTGTTTGTGTGTGTGTGTGTATGTGTATGTGTATGTGTGTGTGTGTGTGTGTGTGTGTGTGTGTATTTGTGTGTTTGTGTGTGTGTGTGTGTGTGTGTATTTGTGTGTATTTGTGTGTGTGTGTGTGTTTGTGTGTGAGCTGAACTGAAGGACAGAGAGGAACACATTTCATTTTCAAGTTCTGGACAAAGACATTTCCAGAGTTAAAGTGCACGTGTCGTTTATTCTTTGATATTTCAGTTCAGACCTACATCTCCAGGAAAACAAACTAAATACTTGAGTCTTTTTATAAATGACGTCTGTTTTTAGTTTATTTTATGTTTGGGGAAAGAAAACACGACTTAAAGACAGATTTGTGACTTTATTGATGAATATTTTAAAGTTACAAAGTAAAGATTATAATTTCTGCACAACTTAAAGCTCCTCCCTCGACCCAGAACATTGTATAAAAGACAAAACATAAAACACAATTATAATGTTTCACTGATAAAGAAAATCCGTGTCTGCAGTAAATCGTTACAATCACAAGAACAAACAATGGGATTAAATGGAAAAGTTTAAAGAATCAAAGGCTGAAGATCCAACAGTTCAGTTCCCGATAGAAACTCAAGGGTTTTGTTTCCAGGTCAGTCGCTCTTATTGTGGCTTTAATTTAAGGTTTGATTCAAAGTGTTTGTAAAACACATCTGCACCTGAGCGTGAGTGAGGAGCACGAGGTTTATCATTCAAAACAATGTCAATGTATGAGAAACAAATATTATTATATAGAAAAACCTTCAGTATTAGTTCAATACAAGAAGGACGACCTGAACCTGGAGAGAAAAGCTGCTACTTCAGTTTGAGAACATGTGCAGAGTCTCCACAAAACCAGCTAAACCCGACTCCAGCGTAGAGCGGCTGAGAGAACCTGGTCTGGACTCTGTGGAGGAGGGTCATGGTTTGGTTCTGAACGCTGTAAAACGACAGAGCCCCTGCACCGTGGTCCAGGTAAACCCCGATTCTGGACGAGAGCGGACCTGAGATATCGGACCGGACTGAGTTAAAACGAAATGTATAACTTTCACTGAAACTGTAACAGTTTAAAGCCCAGGATTTATCATTGAATCCAAATCCACTTATATTAGAGCTTTTTTTCCTCTGAATGTCTCTGTATGAAACGGCTAAACTAACCCCTGTCCCGCTCACCTCCACCTCCCAGTAACAGCGGCCCGTCAGACTCTCTCTGCTCAGGACCTGATAACACTCACTGAATCTGTCCTGATGATCAGGATATCTCTGATCTTCTCTCATAAATGTTGCTCTTCTGTTTCCATCAGTCAGTTTCAGTTCTCTGTGTGCTGTGTTCGGGTCCAGGGTGATCTCTGCTGAATACTGTAAGAAGTCCTCTCTGGTGGTGGGTTCAGCTGGTGTTGGGCTCAGAGCCAGTGGGACGTTGGTGGGTTCAGCTGGTGTTGGGCTCAGAGCCAGTGTGACGTTGGTCAGTCCCTCCTCCAGACTGAGCTTTAGTTTGTTCCTGAGCTCTGACACGGCTCTGGTCACCTCCTCGAAGCAGCGGCGGGGCCTTGTCTGAATCTCTGTCCTCTGTGAGTCTGTGGACAGTGAAGGACAGAGCTGTAGAAACTGGTCCAGCTCAGAGATGTTCCTCTTCAGCTCAGTCACGTCCCGCTGCAGTTGGTCCTGAAGCTCTTGGACTTGTTTCAGTTGGGTTTGCTCCTCAGAGCGGATCTGCTGCTCCACTTCAGAGCGTCTTTTCTCCAGGAGAAGGGCCATCTCTGTGAAGCTGTCCCCACTGCGCTGCACTGCTGTCTGGGCAAAGCGGCTGATGTCCTGGGCCTCCTGCTGGAGCCTCTTCAGGTCTGTCTCTTTGAGCTGGAGGCTCTGGAGCAGCTGTTCCTGCCTCTGGGCTCTCTCCAAGGCTGAGGTCACCACATCGTGGCCCTTGTGTTGCTCCACAGAGCAGACGTAGCAGATGAGCTGCTGGTCGGTGCGGCAGAACATCTTCTTCACTTCGTCGTGTTGAGAGCAGATGTTTTCCTGCAGTTTGTCAGAGGGCGCCACCAGCTGGTGTTTCTGAAGCGCTGCAGCTTCATAATGAGGCTGGAGGTGGCTCTCACAGTATGAGGCCACACACTGCAGACAGGACTTGACGGCTTTCAGCTTCCTCCCAGTGCAGACGTCACAGGGCACATCCTGAGCTCCAGCATAGCAGCGGTCAGCAGGGGGCGCTGTGAGGCCAGGCTTCTTCAGCTGCTCCACTACACCTGCTAACATGATGTTTTTCACCAGCACTGGCCTGGAGCTGAAGCTCTCTCTGCATTCAGGACAGCTGTAAACATGCTTCTCGTCCTCTTGGTCCCAGTGGTTTTTCACACACTTCATGCAGTAGCTGTGTCCACAGGGAACAGCCACTGGATCCTTCATTAGATCCAAACAGATGGGACACGTAAAGTCCTCTTGGTCCACGGCTTTTCTTTTCTGCGCCATTTCTCTCTCGACAACAGCCCGAGTCTGACTTTAGAGAGTGTGTGAGAGGGAGGAGGAACCAGGAAGCTCAGAGCGAGGGAGGAGGAACCAGGAAGCTCAGAGCGAGGGAGGAGGAACCAGGAAGCTCAGAGCGAGGCTGAGTGACAGAGGGAGGGGCATAAACAGCTGAGTCACGGCTCAAACATGTTTAAATCTCACAGATGTTGTTCTGGAAACAAATCTCCAAATCAAGTTCAGGCAAAGTCTATGTGAAAAGTGCAGCTTTATCTGAGATCACTGCAGAAAACTTTGACCAATGTCCAACAACTGACAGATGGACTTGTGTCAAAAGTCACTTTTAAACTGGAGTGAACAATGAACTTCAGAAACATTAAGTCACAGTTAATGTTGAACAGTTTGCAGGCGACACTTGAGCCCAATCGTATGGACAGAGGAGCCGAGTGTCAGAGAGAGAAGTGTTTAAACTAGACAGACGGGTCGGTTCAGCTGCTTCAAATCAGTGCAATGGAAACACATGGAGAGAATCCTCTGCGGTTACAGAGGAAGAGGAGGAAGCTCCTGGAGCAGCAGGAACAGAACTCTAATAAAGATCGTAACAAACGTGAATATTCTTCTCATGAGCTGCTCGGTTCATGGCGCCGTAGAATATATTCCTTTAGTTTAGTGATGGATTCTAATATTCAAGCCAAGACAAAGCGGGAAAAAAACAAGGAATAAATGATGAAGAAGAAAAACCCAGATGATTTTTTTGTTTTTAAATGACAACAAACAACCTCCCTAACCCGTCCAGGACCTTCCAGGACCTTCCAGGACCTTCCAGGATGAAACAGTGTCTCTGCTGTGATTGGCCGCTCATTTGGACATTTCTTTCCAAAACTGCGTCTGTCCCGTTGAGTCGTATCGGCCGCTGCTCAACACAAACTGTCTGACTGGACGTTTTGGAGAAAGCGTTGACGCCTCATTTGAAAGCTAAGACCTACAAAAGTGATGGTAACCTTTAGGTGGTGTTGCTGCTGCTTGTTTGTGTTTCCGTCACATGTGGGTGTTAAGTAGGGTTAGACTTCATTGAGAAGGTGTAACTGGTACAAACCCACTTTTCCACTGAACTGATCTGCTGATCTAACCTGAAGGTCAATGATCACACCCACATTTCTCACTGATCTTCTCTCTTTAGATCCAAGTTCTGATGCTGTTGGTCCAGGGACAGCGTTAACCTCTGAACCCAGCACATGTTCTCCAGTTCTGCTTTACCCAAATCTAAAAGCGACAAAAATGAGACGGAGACGAGAAGAAAACACTTTTGTCACTTTCTATGACTCTTCTGTTGTTCTTTTGTGGCTTTTTTTGTTGCATTTTTTACACTTTTTCATCTCATTTTTCTTGCTCTTTTTCAAGAAGCTTTTAGATTTGGGTAAATCCAAACTGTAGAAAATGTGCTCGGTTCAGGACGGGATTAAGAGGTTAATCCAGCTGTAAATGAACAGAAACAAGTTTATTTGTAGAGCACAATTCATACACAAGGCAATTCAAAGCTTCACAGCTGCAGAAAATTACAAGAAAACTGATCAAATCAATAAAACATCAACATAAAGTTCATCAATGACAGTAAAAGGCCAGAGTGCAGATAAAACACTTTCAGTTTCCATCTGCTCGGGTAAAAAGAGCTGTTTTCAGCCTGGATTTGAACATTGTCAGAGTTGAGGCCTGTCTCACATGCAGTGTTGGGAACGTTACTTTAAAAAAGTAATTAGTTATAGTTACTCACTACTTGTTCCAAAAAGTAACTGATTTAGAAACTGAATTACTCTATAATGAAAGTAACTCGTTACCAGGGAAAGTAACTATTTGCGTTACTGTTAAAAAAAAATTGCGTTATATATATATAAAAGAATTTTTATTGTTGTTTTTTTTAGCAGTTTTCAAAGGTCAGTTGAAATGAGAAGAACAAACCAGTGTTAATTTTGACCCTAACATATTTTAATTTAGTTTTAGTCTTTTGACGAAAATGTAATTCAATTTTAGTCGAGTTTTAGTCAAAAAAATATCTTCAATTTTAGTCGAGATTTAGTCGACTAAAATTAAGACAAATTGAGTGGACTTTGTATTAATAATATTCATTATGATCATATCTAATGGAGGTCCTGCTTCATGGAGCTGCTCCTTTGGCAGTGGATTTACATGATATGAGGCTCTTTCAGACATTTT
>CM038350.1:1096901-1129914 GCA_021464625.1 Proterorhinus semilunaris | reverse complement strand
TAGTTTTTGGAGCAGAGAGCACGAGCTCTGCGCACACAGGCAGCGTGAGTCCCCGTGAGACTCCGCCCACCCTCTCCGCTGCCCTCCCCACGCTGACACCGCGCGCTCATTCAGTCGAGTAACGAGCCACTTTGTTGACCCAGTAACGATAACGGCGTTGTAACGACGGGGAGAGTAATGAATTAGATTACTCCGTTACTGAAAAAATAAGTTATTCCAAACACTGCTCACATCCTCAGTGAGCATCCAGATTTTAGCTTCAGCCTCAGCGTGTTTAGTCCTGACTCTGGAACCACCAGGAGACCCCTCCCTGAAGTTCTCAGGGCCCGAGATGGTTCATACGGCTCTAACATGTCAGAGATGGACTTTGGTGCTAAACCATGAAAAGACTTGTACACGAGCAGAGCTGTTTTAAATTCTATTCTCTGAGTGACAGGAAGCCAGTGCAGGGACCGGAGCACTGGACTAATATGGTCCTATTTCCTGGTCGTCTAACCCGCTGGAGACAAACGCATGGATGAGTGTCTCCAAGTCTGGTTCTGACACTATTCCTCTGATCTTCATGTTTTTCAGATGGTAAAAAGCTGATGATGTCTTTGCTTTGATGAGGCTGTTTAAGAGAAACAAGTGAAAATAAATGACTGTCTCACAGAAAGAGAAAAACACTGATCTTTTGTCATTTCCTGTGATTTATAAACATTTCTGGGTAAAATGTTCAACTAAAGGTGAATTTATCAATAACAAAGCTGTGATAGTGCGCCCTCTGCTGGAACTGCGGCTCCACCACAGTATTATTTGTTCAGGCCGTTTTGTGTCATGTAGAACCAGTTTACATGTTCTACGTTTCACTGTAATTGCAGTAACGTGTCTCCGGCCCGGGAGTGCTGTCCTTTCTTTCACTTAGAAACGATTCCCAGGAAGCGGCGCCAGTCGGAGCCGTTTGTGAGTCGAGTTTTGTGTTGGTCAGTTATTGTTTATGACAAATCTTCATTTTGACGCTTGAAGCTGCAGTTGTTTGTTCCCACGTTTACTGTTTATGTTAGAGACTGAACCGGCCCATTTCTGGAGCACGTTTTCTCCACTTCAGCTTTACCCAAATCTAAAAGGTTCGTTGGTCTTAGCCAGGCGTCTCAGACACGCGGCCCGGGGGCCAAATGCGGCCCGCGAGATGATTTCTTATTTATATTACATGCGCCCTGTCGGTGAATGGCATTAAACACGTTAGAACTACATTTCCCATGATGCACCAGTGCCTCTGCGGACGCCAGAATGACGTCATCAGACGACTTATCAACTTTGTTCAACAAAGGAACGTACCAACAGCAGCGGACTGAGAGAGGAGCTTCTGAAACAGGTGGAGACTGTCAGAACACGAGGAGAACCTTTAACCCTGTGCTGGAAAAGTGACATAAACACCTTTACCTTCTTTACCTTCAGGACTTTGCAAAGTGAACTCGTCGTCATTAGTGTAAAAGCGTCACAACAGGAAAGTGAGGAGCCTTTTCTCTCCATCTGTCTCAGAGCAACATCATGTCAATTAATAAAGATGAAATTAAGGATCCACAGTTACATTCAAATAAATAATATGGAAATAAAAAATACTGCAAATAATTACTGCCACGTTGCCAGTAAACAATATAAGCCCATCAGTTCTCTGACTGCAGGTCACAAAAGGCCTGAGGCCGATGACCCACATTATTTCCTTGAGCTGAAGCTTTTTGCTCGTGCTCATCATCAGCTCCAGGCCCTGGTGGAGCTTTTCTACACTCGATTAAAAGGACATTTTACATTTTGCATTTCTTTCTAAACAGACCAACAGAAACTGGACCTGATCCTGAAAGATCCTTCACTGAGGCCCTGAACCAGTTCACCTGAACCAACATCACAAAGACACTAATTGTCTGAGTCATTTCTAGAAGCTCAGCAGATGTTTGGCCGATTGGAAACCTCCTGAAGCTTAAACATGTGCAGTTAATGTAGCGTCTGTTTAAGGTTTATTACAGCAAACAATAAAAAGTTGCTAAATCATAACTGACTTAATAAAAAAGGCTTTGTCTGTTGTGGCCCCCGACCATCACTGGGTAACACGTCTAGGCTGACCGACTGTGTTTAGTTATTCAGGATATAGGTTCGGAGGGGAGCCATAAAGAGTGCCATTGAATAGAGACAAAGTTTATAGTTTTCCAATATTATTATTAATTAATAGTTGGAATATATATGATCAATAACTGATATATATATATATTAATTATAGTATTAAACAAAACAATGAATAATCGCAGGCAACCACAAAAAAAGGTGAGGTCTTTCAAACAAAGACCTCAAAATCAGTTCATAAAACAAAAAATATATTCAGAAACCAGCTCTCAGAGTTCATCAGAGTCCAAGTAAAGGGAAAAATAGTCCAGAGGATCAGAGTTCAGCGGGTTTTAAACAACACAAAAAATAATCCATCAGAATCCAGAATTGATCAAAGTCCAAAAAGAGGAAAAAACAAGTTCGATCTCCTACCAGACATTGGGGGGTCGCTTAGCTCGCCATCAAACTCGTAGGTGGAGTGGTTGCCATGGAGAGGAGGATGGAAAACCCAAATTAATGACATACAATAGTCCAGCATTAACGATGCTAAAGGCGAGGATCAAACAAGGTTACAGTTGTTTAAATAGTAGATTACTATTCTAATAAGAATAAGGAGGACTTTTACTATCATTGTACACAAGCGAACATAAAACATTAAACATAGCACCTCTTTACTTAGGAGGGGCTTTGTCATATTAAAGTGAACTAACAGTAAAGCCAATTCAGAAAACTCATTCCATGTCAATTTATAGTTGCGCAACATGTTCAATAATAATTCAAATAGTAGCTACTTTAAGTCTGAAAAATTCATGGTTCAAAACCATCATGGCCGCCGAAGCGAATGTTCAGTCTAACAAACTGGACACCAAATCAGAGTGTCCTTCAGATGCTAAAGGTTTGGCCTTTAATTCGGCTGAGTTAATAATTCGGACCGCATCGCTATTAATTAAACACACGCGGAAACCGGTCAGTCGGGACCCCTCGTTAGCGGTGGCTAACGTAGCTAGTAGCCTTATGGAGCGCTGAACGTCAACAGCCCATGTAGCGTTAAAGGCTACGCGTTCGGCCCGATATACGGCGGTATAGAACAGAACGACTCACCGCTGAAACGGGGAGCACGAGGAAGCAGGAAGTGACACGGGGTCACTGCAGGTCATGTTGTTGGGAATCACTGGTGCGGCACCCGGGGGCTGATTAGACCACGTGGGTTACAACTGGGTTTGCATCTGTGGCCCCCAGTCCAGATGAGAGCCCTGGTCTTCGCTATAACACTGGCCTATAGGCTGTGAGCTAAAGTCCAGAGGCTTTTAGATTTGAGTACGGCCACACTGGAGAACATGCGGTTAAAGATTCACTCACAGTGGAGCGGTTCCTCCTCTGTCAGTAAAGTCTGCTGTAATTCAGGGAGTGTCCAGCAGAGAGAGCCACACTCAAACTAGACGCTCTTCTTTCTTTGTCGCTCACGACCAAGTCCAAGTTCACAAAACCAAACAGCATTTCCACAAAAGGTTTACACACGTTTGATTTTCATTGTGCATCAGTGGCATAAGTTTAAACATAGAAAAGTGTCTTTTTATTTATTTGTATTTGATCCGGGACAATGCACAAACAACATTAGTCTGAGAAAGAAGAGATGTCATGTGCCAGGTTAGAGCGAAAATACTCATTTCCACCGCAGTCCCGGGACAGGTCGATACTCACACAAGTCCATCAAATATAAACAGAATAATACATCACTAATACTTGACTCAGGGTTCGTAGGAGTTGATTTGAGACGGAAACTGTATTTGTGGCGCAGGGTTCATAGGAGTTGATTTGAGACGGAAACTGTATTTGTGGCGCAGTGTTCATAGGAGTTGATTTGAGACGGAAACTGTATTTGTGGCGCAGTGTTCGTAGGAGTTGATTTGAGACAGAAACTGTATTTGTGGCGCAGGGTTCATAGGAGTTGATTTGAGACAGAAACTGTATTTGTGGCGCAGGGTTCATAGGAGTTGATTTGAGACAGAAACTGTATTTGTGGCGCAGGGTTCATAGGAGTTGATTTGAGACAGAAACTGTATTTGTGGCGCAGGGTTCATAGGAGTTGATTTGAGACAGAAACTGTATTTGTGGCGCAGGGTTCGTAGGAGTTGATTTTGAGACAGAAACTGTATTTGTGGCGCAGGGTTCGTAGGAGTTGATTTTGAGACAGAAACTGTATTTGTGGCGCAGGGTTCGTAGGAGTTGATTTGAGACGGAAACTGTATTTGTGGCGCAGGGTTCATAGGAGTTGATTTGAGACGGAAACTGTATTTGTGGCGCAGGGTTCATAGGAGTTGATTTGAGACAGAAACTGTATTTGTGGCGCAGTGTTCGTAGGAGTTGATTTGAGACAGAAACTGTATTTGTGGCGCAGGGTTCATAGGAGTTGATTTGAGACAGAAACTGTATTTGTGGCGCAGTGTTCGTAGGAGTTGATTTGAGACAGAAACTGTATTTGTGGCGCAGGGTTCATAGGAGTTGATTTGAGACGGAAACTGTATTTGTGGCGCAGGGTTCATAGGAGTTGATTTGAGACAGAAACTGTATTTGTGGCGCAGGGTTCATAGGAGTTGATTTGAGACAGAAACTGTATTTGTGGCGCAGGGTTCATAGGAGTTGATTTGAGACAGAAACTGTATTTGTGGCGCAGGGTTCGTAGGAGTTGATTTGAGACAGAAACTGTATTTGTGGCGCAGGGTTCATAGGAGTTGATTTGAGACAGAAACTGTATTTGTGGCGCAGGGTTCATAGGAGTTGATTTGAGACAGAAACTGTATTTGTGGCGCAGGGTTCATAGGAGTTGATTTGAGACAGAAACTGTATTTGTGGCGCAGGGTTCATAGGAGTTGATTTGAGACAGAAACTGTATTTGTGGCGCAGGGTTCATAGGAGTTGATTTGAGACAGAAACTGTATTTGTGGCGCAGGGTTCGCTCTAACAGCCCGTGGTCACATGAGCGGCCGCTGCTGTGGGACAAAGCGTCCGGTGCCCGGAGCGTTTTCACAGCATTTGCATGAGAAAGGCCTGAGCGGAGGACAAGAGCTCTCTGCTGTCACACACTCTGAGCACCCGCACCATGGACAGCCCCCAGAGCACCCAGAGCACCTTCCTGTACTTCGCCTACGGGAGCAACCTGCTGAAGGAGCGGCTGCAGCTGAAGAACCCCTCGGCCACGGTGCACTGCGTCGCCAAACTCAAGGTACGGCCCCCCCCAGCCGCCGCGTGCAAGTGTCTGTGACCCGACCAGAGTCCAGCTACAGTGTGGAGTCTGTGGAGCGACTACAGGGCAGATGTTGTTAAAGAGTGCCATGAAAACACAGGGAATGACCGGATTTGGATCACAGCCTTTCCTGCTACACGTGGATACCAAACATGTCAGTATTTGTGAATGAATAAGCGTGGGAAAGACCAGAGAGCCACACAGACATGTTGGAGGACATTTTACAAACTGTTTCAAAACGTTTGCAAAAAAAATCAAACATTTTCAGACAAAAAATCAAAACTTTACCATTTTTTAAAAACTGTTTAAAAATAAAATGGGGGGCGACGGTGGCGCAGATGGTAGAGCGGGTCGTCTCATGATCGGAAGGTCAGGGGTTCGAATCCCGCCTCCTGAAGGTGCACATTGTCGTTGTGTCCTTGGGCAAGACACTTCACCCTCTTTGCCTCCCTCCAGTGTCTGCATACACTGGCGTATGAATGAGAGAGTGAATGGGCCCGTTTGGAACCATGAGGCCGTCCTTCCGTGGACCCACCACCTGCAGGAGGAGCCATAGGGGACTGGTGCAATGTGACTTGGGCAGCTCCAACAGCTGCCCCCACGACCCGGCAACGGACAAGTGGGAGAAAATGGATGGATGGATGTTTAAAAATAATAATTTAAAAAATCGTACATTTTCCAACATTTTAAAACCTTTCTTTATTGCCCATTGACATTGTGCATATTTGTGTGTGTTTGTGTGTATGTGTGTGTTGTATGTGTATGTGTGTATTTGTGTGTATGTGTGTGTTGTATGTGTATTTGTGTGTATGTGTGTGTTGTGTGTGTATTTTTGTGTAATTGTGTGTATTTGTGTCTGTTTGTGTGTATGTGTGTGTTGTGTGTGTATTTGTGTGTATTTGTTTGTGTGTCTGTTTGTGTGTATTTGTGTGTATTTGTGTTTCTGTGTATCGATACACTATTATCTTGTGTGAGCACTGAAATGGCATATTTAAAAACATGGTTCGACCAAAACAAATTATTATTAAATTGGGAAAAAACCAAATCTATGATTTTTGGGACGAGGAAGATCGAGGGGAATGTTAACATCACTATTGAACATTCAAGGATTGAGAGAGTTACCAAGAGAACATTTCTGGGAGTCATGTTGGATACTAAATTCAGCTGGAAGCCACATATTGAATATATTCGAACAAAAGTGAGTAAATGCATAGGTATTTTGCATAAAGTAAAATATGTTTTTGATAAGGCTTCCTTATTTCTTTTATATTCTTCATTAATTGTCCCTTATTTTACATATTGTGTCGAGGTCTGGGGAAACGCATGCAAAAGTGTAATAGATCGAATGTCTTTGCTACAAAAAAAGGCTGTAAGAATTATAAGTCCTAAAGGCTCTAGAGAACACACCAACGACCTTTGTGTGAAGCTGAAACTATTACAATTTAAAGATCTCGCCAATTTAAAAATGTTACAGACCATGTGGAAAATTAAACACAAGTTGGGACCTGAACATATTTATAAGAAACTGACCTTGATCACAGACGACACGAGGCGAAAAGGAAACGTTTGTCCCGTTCTCCCGAACCTCACTGAGACAGAGGTTTCTCGGTTGCTGGAGTAAGATTATGGAATTCATTAAAGAACACATTAAAATGTTCTCAAACAATAGATACATTTAAAAATATGTTCAAGGAGATGCAGATGGAAAAATATATACAAAAAACATAACTTATATGCTGAAATGAATAAAAAAAGGAAACAAAAAATAAAAAAATGTGTTTGTTAAAATTGTTACAATTATCGATATTGTAAAACCAAAAACCGTGTCACAAATGTGTTGAATGGATCACCTGCCGTTTTTGGTCATGGATTTTCTTATAATTATTACAAAGGGACAATAAGACAATGTCTTCCTCATGCTCCTTTTCACCATGTACTGTTCATATTAATGTATGACCCCGTAAAGACAAATATGAACATGGATGAACAAATAAATGAAAATGAATGAGTGTATGTGTGTGAAGTTGTGTGTTTATGTGTGTGTGTATATGTGTGTGTATTTGTGTGTATTTGTGTGTATGTGTGTATATGTGTGTGTATTTGTGTGTGTATGTGTGTGTGTATTTGTGTGTATGTGTGTATGTGTGTGTGTATTTGTGTGTGTATGTGTGTGGTTGTGTGTATGTGTGTGTATATGTGTGTGTATTTGTGTGTGTGTGTGTGTATGTGTGTGTGTGTGTGTTCAGACCTACATCTCCAGGAAAACAAACTAAATACTTTAGTCTTTTTATAAATGACGTCTGTTTTTAGTTTATTTTATGTTTGGGGAAAGAAAACACGACTTAAAGACAGATTTGTGACTTTATTGATGAATATTTTAAAGTTACAAAGTAAAGATTATAATTTCTGCACAACTTAAAGCTCCTCCCTCGACCCAGAACATTGTATAAAAGACAAAACATAAAACACAATTATAATGTTTCACTGATAAAGAAAATCCGTGTCTGCAGTAAATCGTTACAATCACAAGAACAAACAATGGGATTAAATGGAAAAGTTTAAAGAATCAAAGGCTGAAGATCCAACAGTTCAGTTCCCGATAGAAACTCAAGGGTTTTGTTTCCAGGTCAGTCGCTCTTATTGTGGCTTTAATTTAAGGTTTGATTCAAAGTGTTTGTAAAACACATCTGCACCTGAGCGTGAGTGAGGAGCACGAGGTTTATCATTCAAAACAATGTCAATGTATGAGAAACAAATATTATTATATAGAAAAACCTTCAGTATTAGTTCAATACAAGAAGGACGACCTGAACCTGGAGAGAAAAGCTGCTACTTCAGTTTGAGAACATGTGCAGAGTCTCCATAGCTCCAGCTAAACCCGACTCCAGCGTAGAGCGGCTGAGAGAACCTGGTCTGGACTCTGTGGAGGAGGGTCATGGTTTGGTTCTGAACGCTGTAAAACGACAGAGCCCCTGCACCGTGGTCCAGGTAAACCCCGATTCTGGACGAGAACGGACCTGAGACATCGGACACGACTGAGTTAAAACGAAATGAATAACTTTTACTGTTTTTGTTACAGTATAAGGCCCAGGATTTATCATTGTATCCAAATACACTTATATTAGAGCTTTTCCTCTGAATGTCTCTGTATGAAACGGCTAAACTAACCCCCCCCCCGCTCCACTCCACCTCCCAGTAACAGCGGCCCGTCAGACTCTCTCTGCTCAGGACCTGAGGCCACTCACTGAATCTGTCCTGATGATCAGGATATCTCTGATCTTCTCTCACTAATGTTGCTCTTCTGTTTCCATCAGTCAGTTTCAGATGTGTGTGTGCTGTGTTTGGGTCCAGAGTGATCTCTGCTGAATACTGTAAGAAGTCCTCTCTGGTGGTGGGTTCAGCTGGTGTTGGGCTCAGAGCCAGTGGGACGGTGGTGGGTTCAGCTGGTGTTGGGCTCAGAGCCAGTGTGACGTTGGTCAGTCCCTCCTCCAGACTGAGCTTTAGTTTGTCCCTGAGCTCTGACACGGCTCTGGTCACCTCCTCGAAGCAGCGACGGGGCCTTGTCTGAATCTCTGTCCTCTGTGAGTCTGTGGACAGTGAAGGACAGAGCTGTAGAAACTGGTCCAGCTCAGAGATGTTCCTCTTCAGCTCAGTCACGTCCCGCTGCAGTTGGTCCTGAAGCTCTTGGACTTGTTTCAGTTGGGTTTGCTCCTCAGAGCGGATCTGCTGCTCCACTTCAGAGCGTCTTTTCTCCAGGAGAAGGGCCATCTCTGTGAAGCTGTCCCCACTGCGCTGCACTGCTGTCTGGGCAGAGCGGCTGATGTCCTGGGCCTCCTGCTGGAGCCTCTTCAGGTCTGTCTCTTTGAGCTGGAGGCTCTGGAGCAGCTGTTCCTGCCTCTGGGCTCTCTCCAAGGCTGAGGTCACCATGTCGTGGCCCTTGTGTTGGTCCACAGAGCAGACGTAGCAGATGAGCTGCTGGTCGGTGCGGCAGAACATCTTCTTCACTTCGTCGTGTTGAGCGCAGATGTTTTCCTGCAGTTTGTCAGAGGGCGCCACCAGCTGGTGTTTCTGAAGCGCTGCAGCTTCATAATGAGGCTGGAGGTGGCTCTCACAGTATGAGGCCACACACTGCAGACAGGACTTGACGGCTTTCAGCTTCCTCCCAGTGCAGACGTCACAGGGCACATCCTGAGCTCCAGCATAGCAGCGGTCAGCAGGGGGCGCTGTGAGGCCAGGCTTCTTCAGCTGCTCCACTACACCTGCTAACATGATGTTTTTCACCAGCACTGGCCTGGAGCTGAAGCTCTCTCTGCATTCAGGACAGCTGTAAACATGCTTCACGTCCTCTTGGTCCCAGTGGTTTTTCACACACTTCATGCAGTAGCTGTGTCCACAGGGAACAGTCACTGGATCCTTCAGTAGATCCAAACAGATGGGACACGTAAAGTCCTCTTGGTCCACGGCTTTCTGCGCCATTTCTCTCTCGACAACAGCCCGAGTCTGACTGTAGAGAGTGTGTGAGAGGGAGGAGGAACCAGGAAGCTCAGAGCGAGGGAGGAGGAACCAGGAAGCTCAGGGCAAGGCTGAGTGACAGAGGGAGGAGGAACCAGGAAGCTCAGAGCGAGGGAGGAGGAACCAGGAAGCTCAGAGCGAGGCTGAGTGACAGAGGGAGTGGCATAAACGGCTGAGTCACGGCTCAAACATGTTTTTATCTCACAGATGTTGTTCTGGAAACAAATCTCCAAATCAAGTTCAGGCAAAGTCTATGTGAAAAGTGCAGCTTTATCTGAGATCACTGCAGAAAACTTTGACCAATGTCCAACAACTGACAGATGGACTTGTGTGAAAAGTCACTTTTAAACTGGAGTGAACAATGAACTTCAGAAACATTAAGTCACAGTTAATGTTGAACAGTTTGCAGGCGACACTTGAGCCCAATCGTATGGACAGAGGAGCCGAGTGTCAGAGAGAGAAGTGTTTAAACTAGACAGACGGGTCGGTTCAGCTGCTTCAAATCAGTGCAATGGAAACACAGGACAAAGCTCTGCAACACTGGAATCAATAAAGTCAGGAAAATACTTTTACTTTGAGTTTTCTTTAGTTTGGGACTTGGAATGAGCTCATCCTGGAGAAATAGATCATGTATCAACGCAAAGAAATAACATTTACTTTCCTTTTTACACATTATTACACATTTCTAAACTAACGTCTGGAGGATAAGTTCTATTTATTTCAGTTAGAAAACCTTTGGGAGCCACAGTTTGGAAACGTTTTCAACCTGACATTTATTCCTCAAGTGTTTGCAGTTTTATAATATTATATAGTTTTAAGGCCAGACGCTGCAGGTGAACAGGGGAAAATGTAATATAGAGAAATCACTTTGAAACTTTGAAATCACTGATATAAATATGAGACAAAAATGTGTTGCAAGTTTCCTGTCACTTTATGTTTTCATATAAAAATGTTTTTTTGCAAAATGGAGCGACTAAAGTTTAGTCCCTTTGTCTGCACATGTGTCCTGTGTTTATGTCTCCCGTCTTTAGCCGCTCTGTCTCCCACAAAGGAAATGACCATATTTGGATTACAGCCTCATCATGCTACATGTGTAGGGGCCCCAGAGATGAGAAGGTTGAGAACCACTGCCTGTTTCTTAGCGGTTCCAGCTTTGATCAGAAGACGGCTCTTTGACCAATCAGAGGAGAGAATCCTCTGCGGTTACAGAGGAAGAGGAGCAGAGAGGAAGAGGAGGAAGCTCCTGGAGCAGCAGGAACAGAACTCTTTTATTTGAAACGGCACAGTGGAC
This sequence comes from Proterorhinus semilunaris, assembly GCA_021464625.1. Taxonomy (NCBI): domain Eukaryota; kingdom Metazoa; phylum Chordata; class Actinopteri; order Gobiiformes; family Gobiidae; genus Proterorhinus; species Proterorhinus semilunaris. The sequence continues at coordinate 1,118,788 of CM038350.1, read as the reverse complement.
TTCATGGATCGATGGATGGAGTTAAGCAGCGACATGAAAAGTTCTAGTTTCTCGTTCACGTAATCGTACGAGTGTCGCATTTCAGTCGTAATAAAGATCGTAACAAACGTGAATATTCTTCTCATGAGCTGCTCGGTTCATGGCGCCGTAGAATATATTCCTTTAGTTTAGTGATGGATTCTGATATTCAAGCGAAGACAAAGCGGGAAAAAAACAAGGAATAAATGATGAAGAAGAAAAACCCAGATGATTTTTTTGTTTTTTAAATGACAACAAACAACCTCCCTAACCCGTCCAGGACCTTCCAGGACCTTCCAGGACCTTCCAGGATGAAACAGTGCCTCTGCTGTGATTGGCCGCTCATTCGGACATTTCTTTCCAAAACTGCGTCTGTCCCGTTGAGTCGTATCGGCCGCTGCTCAACACAAACTGTCTGACTGGACGTTTTGGAGAAAGCGTTGACGCCTCATTTGAAAGCTAAGACCTACAAAAGTGACGGTAACCTTTAGGTGGTGTTGCTGCTGCTTGTTTGTGTTTCCGTCACATGTGGGGGTTAAGTAGGGTTAGACTTCATTGAGAAGGTGTAACTGGTACAAACCCACTTTTCCACTGAACTGATCTGCTGATCTAACCTGAAGGTCAATGATCACACCCACATTTCTCACTGATCTTCTCTCTTTAGATCCAAGTTCTGATGCTGTTGGTCCAGGGACAGCGTTAACCTCTGAACCCAGCACATGTTCTCCAGTTCTGCTTTACCCAAATCTAAAAGCGACAAAAATGAGACGGAGACGAGAAGAAAACACTTTTGTCACTTTCTATGACTCTTCTGTCGTTCTTTTGTTGCATTTTTTACACTTTTTCATCCTCATTTTTCTTGCTCTTTTTCAAGAAGCTTTTAGATTTGGGTAAATCCAAACTGTAGAAAATGTGCTCGGTTCAGGACGGGATTAAGAGGTTAATCCAGCTGTAAATGAACAGAAACAAGTTTATTTGTAGAGCACAATTCATACACAAGGCAATTCAAAGCTTCACAGCTGCAGAAAATTACAAGAAAACTGATCCAATCAATAAAACATCAACATAAAGTTCATCAATGACAGTAAAAGGCCAGAGTGCAGATAAAACACTTTCAGTTTTCATCTGCTCGGGTAAAAAGAGCTGTTTTCAGCCTGGATTTGAACATTGTCAGAGTTGAGGCCTGTCTCACATCCTCATGAAGACTGTTCCAGATTTGAGCTTTAGCCTCAGCGTGTTTAGTCCTGACTCTGGGAACCACCAGGAGACCCCTCCCTGAAGTTCTCAGGGCCCGAGATGGTTCATACGGCTCTAACATGTCAGAGATGGACTTTGGTGCTAAACCATGAAAAGACTTGTACACGAGCAGAGCTGTTTTAAATTCTATTCTCTGAGTGACAGGAAGCCAGTGCAGAGACCGGAGCACTGGACTAATATGGTGGTATTTCCTGGTCGTCTAACCTGCTGGAGACAAACGCATGGATGAGTGTCTCCAAGTCTGGTTCTGACACTATTCCTCTGATCTTCATGTTTTTCAGATGGTAAAAAGCTGATGATGTCTTTGCTTTGATGAGGCTGTTTAAGAGAAACAAGTGAAAATAAATGACTGTCTCACAGAAAGAGAAAAACACTGATCTTTTGTCATTTCCTGTGATTTATAAACATTTCTGGGTAAAATGTTCAACTAAAGGTGAATTTATCAATAACAAAGCTGTGATAGTGCGCCCTCTGCTGGAACTGCGGCTCCACCACAGTATTATTTGTTCAGGCCGTTTTGTGTCATGTAGAACCAGTTTACATGTTCTACGTTTCACTGTAATTGCAGTAACGTGTCTCCGGCCCGGGAGTGCTGTCCTTTCTTTCCCTTAGAAACGATTCCCAGGAAGCGGCGCCAGTCGGAGCCGTTTGTGAGTCGAGTTTTGTGTTGGTCAGTTATTGTTTATGACAAATCTTCATTTTGACGCTTGAAGCTGCAGTTGTTTGTTCCCACGTTTACTGTTTATGTTAGAGACTGAACCGGCCCATTTCTGGAGCACGTTTTCTCCACTTCAGCTTTACCCAAATCTAAAAGGTTCGTTGGTCTTAGCCAGGCGTCTCAGACACGCGGCCCGGGGGCCAAATGCGGCCCGCGAGATGATTTCTTATTTATATTACATGCGCCCTGTCGGTGAATGGCATTAAACACGTTAGAACTACATTTCCCATGATGCACCAGTGCCTCTGCGGACGCCAGAATGACGTCATCAGACGACTTATCAACTTTGTTCAACAAAGGAACGTACCAACAGCAGCGGACTGAGAGAGGAGCTTCTGAAACAGGTGGAGACTGTCAGAACACGAGGAGAACCTTTAACCCTGTGCTGGAAAAGTGACATAAACACCTTTACCTTCTTTACCTTCAGGACTTTGCAAAGTGAACTCGTCGTCATTAGTGTAAAAGCGTCACAACAGGAAAGTGAGGAGCCTTTTCTCTCCATCTGTCTCAGAGCAACATCATGTCAATTAATAAAGATGAAATTAAGGATCCACAGTTACATTCAAATAAATAATATGGAAATAAAAAATACTGCAAATAATTACTGCCACGTTGCCAGTAAACAATATAAGCCCATCAGTTCTCTGACTGCAGGTCACAAAAGGCCTGAGGCCGATGACCCACATTATTTCCTTGAGCTGAAGCTTTTTGCTCGTGCTCATCATCAGCTCCAGGCCCTGGTGGAGCTTTTCTACACTCGATTAAAAGGACATTTTACATTTTGCATTTCTTTCTAAACAGACCAACAGAAACTGGACCTGATCCTGAAAGATCCTTCACTGAGGCCCTGAACCAGTTCACCTGAACCAACATCACAAAGACACTAATTGTCTGAGTCATTTCTAGAAGCTCAGCAGATGTTTGGCCGATTGGAAACCTCCTGAAGCTTAAACATGTGCAGTTAATGTAGCGTCTGTTTAAGGTTTATTACAGCAAACAATAAAAAGTTGCTAAATCATAACTGACTTAATAAAAAAGGCTTTGTCTGTTGTGGCCCCCGACCATCACTGGGTTTGCATCTGTGGCCCCCAGTCCAGATGAGAGCCCTGGTCTTCGCTATAACACTGGCCTATAGGCTGTGAGCTAAAGTCCAGAGGCTTTTAGATTTGAGTACGGCCACACTGGAGAACATGCGGTTAAAGATTCACTCACAGTGGAGCTGTTCCTCCTCTGTCAGTAAAGTCTGCTGTAATTCAGGGAGTGTCCAGCAGAGAGAGCCACACTCAAACTAGACGCTCTTCTTTCTTTGTCGCTCACGACCAAGTCCAAGTTCACAAAACCAAACAGCATTTCCACAAAAGGTTTACACGTGTTTGATTTCCATTGTGCATCAGTGGCATAAGTTTAAACAGAGAAAAGTGTCTTTTTATTTATTTGTATTTGATCCGGGACAATGCACAAACAACATTAGTCTGAGAAAGAAGAGATGTCATGTGCCAGGTTAGAGCGAAAATACTCATTTCCACCGCAGTCCCGGGACAGGTCGATACTCACACAAGTCCATCAAATATAAACAGAATAATACATCACTAATACTTGACTCAGGGTTCGTAGGAGTTGATTTGAGACGGAAACTGTATTTGTGGCGCAGGGTTCGTAGGAGTTGATTTGAGACGGAAACTGTATTTGTGGCGCAGGGTTCATAGGAGTTGATTTGAGACAGAAACTGTATTTGTGGCGCAGGGTTCATAGGAGTTGATTTGAGACGGAAACTGTATTTGTGGCGCAGGGTTCATAGGAGTTGATTTGAGACTGAAACTGTATTTGTGGCGCAGGGTTCATAGGAGTTGATTTGAGACAGAAACTGTATTTGTGGCGCAGGGTTCATAGGAGTTGATTTGAGACTGAAACTGTATTTGTGGCGCAGGGTTCATAGGAGTTGATTTGAGACAGAAACTGTATTTGTGGCGCAGGGTTCATAGGAGTTGATTTGAGACAGAAACTGTATTTGTGGCGCAGGGTTCATAGGAGTTGATTTGAGACAGAAACTGTATTTGTGGCGCAGGGTTCATAGGAGTTGATTTGAGACAGAAACTGTATTTGTGGCGCAGGGTTCATAGGAGTTGATTTGAGACTGAAACTGTATTTGTGGCGCAGGGTTCATAGGAGTTGATTTGAGACAGAAACTGTATTTGTGGCGCAGGGTTCGTAGGAGTTGATTTGAGACAGAAACTGTATTTGTGGCGCAGGGTTCATAGGAGTTGATTTGAGACAGAAACTGTATTTGTGGCGCAGGGTTCATAGGAGTTGATTTGAGACAGAAACTGTATTTGTGGCGCAGGGTTCGTAGGAGTTGATTTGAGACAGAAACTGTATTTGTGGCGCAGGGTTCGTAGGAGTTGATTTGAGACAGAAACTGTATTTGTGGCGCAGGGTTCATAGGAGTTGATTTGAGACGGAAACTGTATTTGTGGCGCAGGGTTCGTAGGAGTTGATTTGAGACAGAAACTGTATTTGTGGCGCAGGGTTCATAGGAGTTGATTTGAGACGGAAACTGTATTTGTGGCGCAGGGTTCGTAGGAGTTGATTTGAGACAGAAACTGTATTTGTGGCGCAGGGTTCATAGGAGTTGATTTGAGACAGAAACTGTATTTGTGGCGCAGGGTTCGTAGGAGTTGATTTGAGACAGAAACTGTATTTGTGGCGCAGGGTTCATAGGAGTTGATTTGAGACAGAAACTGTATTTGTGGCGCAGGGTTCGTAGGAGTTGATTTGAGACAGAAACTGTATTTGTGGCGCAGGGTTCGTAGGAGTTGATTTGAGACAGAAACTGTATTTGTGGCGCAGGGTTCGTAGGAGTTGATTTGAGACAGAAACTGTATTTGTGGCGCAGGGTTCGTAGGAGTTGATTTGAGACAGAAACTGTATTTGTGGCGCAGGGTTCATAGGAGTTGATTTGAGACGGAAACTGTATTTGTGGCGCAGGGTTCATAGGAGTTGATTTGAGACAGAAACTGTATTTGTGGCGCAGGGTTCATAGGAGTTGATTTGAGACAGAAACTGTATTTGTGGCGCAGGGTTCGTAGGAGTTGATTTGAGACGGAAACTGTATTTGTGGCGCAGGGTTCGTAGGAGTTGATTTGAGACAGAAACTGTATTTGTGGCGCAGGGTTCATAGGAGTTGATTTGAGACGGAAACTGTATTTGTGGCGCAGGGTTCATAGGAGTTGATTTGAGACAGAAACTGTATTTGTGGCGCAGGGTTCATAGGAGTTGATTTGAGACAGAAACTGTATTTGTGGCGCAGGGTTCATAGGAGTTGATTTGAGACAGAAACTGTATTTGTGGCGCAGGGTTCATAGGAGTTGATTTGAGACAGAAACTGTATTTGTGGCGCAGGGTTCGTAGGAGTTGATTTGAGACAGAAACTGTATTTGTGGCGCAGGGTTCGTAGGAGTTGATTTGAGACAGAAACTGTATTTGTGGCGCAGGGTTCGTAGGAGTTGATTTGAGACAGAAACTGTATTTGTGGCGCAGGGTTCATAGGAGTTGATTTGAGACAGAAACTGTATTTGTGGCGCAGGGTTCGTAGGAGTTGATTTGAGACAGAAACTGTATTTGTGGCGCAGGGTTCGTAGGAGTTGATTTGAGACAGAAACTGTATTTGTGGCGCAGGGTTCGTAGGAGTTGATTTGAGACAGAAACTGTATTTGTGGCGCAGGGTTCATAGGAGTTGATTTGAGACAGAAACTGTATTTGTGGCGCAGGGTTCATAGGAGTTGATTTGAGACAGAAACTGTATTTGTGACTCAGGGTTCGTAGGAGTTGATTTGAGACAGAAACTGTATTTGTGGCGCAGGGTTCATAGGAGTTGATTTGAGACAGAAACTGTATTTGTGGCGCAGGGTTCGTAGGAGTTGATTTGAGACAGAAACTGTATTTGTGGCGCAGGGTTCATAGGAGTTGATTTGAGACGGAAACTGTATTTGTGGCGCAGGGTTCATAGGAGTTGATTTGAGACAGAAACTGTATTTGTGGCGCAGGGTTCATAGGAGTTGATTTGAGACGGAAACTGTATTTGTGGCGCAGGGTTCGTAGGAGTTGATTTGAGACAGAAACTGTATTTGTGGCGCAGGGTTCGCTCTAACAGCCCGTGGTCACATGAGCGGCCGCTGCTGTGGGACAAAGCGTCCGGTGCCCGGAGCGTTTTCACAGCATTTGCATGAGAAAGGCCTGAGCGGAGGACAAGAGCTCTCTGCTGTCACACACTCTGAGCACCCGCACCATGGACAGCCCCCAGAGCACCCAGAGCACCTTCCTGTACTTCGCCTACGGGAGCAACCTGCTGAAGGAGCGGCTGCAGCTGAAGAACCCCTCGGCCACGGTGCACTGCGTCGCCAAACTCAAGGTACGGCCCCCCCCAGCCGCCGCGTGCAAGTGTCTGTGACCCGACCAGAGTCCAGCCACAGTGTGGAGTCTGTGGAGCGACTACAGGGCAGATGTTGTTAAAGAGTGCCATGAAAACACAGGGAATGACCGGATTTGGATCACAGCCTTTCCTGCTACACGTGGATACCAAACTGGGCAGTATGTGTGAATGAATAAGCGTGGGAAAGACCAGAGAGCCACACAGACATGTTGGAGGACATTTTACAAACTGTTTCAAAACGTTTGCAAAAAAAATCTAACATTTTCAGACAAAAAAAATCAAAACTTTACCATTTTTTTAAAAACTGTTTAAAAATAATAATTTAAAAAATCGTACATTTTCCAACATTTTAAAACCTTTCTTTATTGCCCATTGACATTGTGCGTATTTGTGTGTATTTGTGTGTATGTGTGTGTTGTATGTGTAATTGTGTGTTTGTGTGTATTTGTGTGTATGTGTGTGTTGTATGTGTAATTGTGTGTTTGTGTGTATTCGTGTGTATGTGTGTGTTGTGTGTGTATTTGTGTGTATGTGTGTGTATGTGTGTGTTGTGTGTGTATTTGTGTGTCTTTGTGTGTGTTTGTTTGTGTTTCTGTGTATCGATACATTATTATCTTGTGTGAGCACTGAAATGGCATATTTAGATGGGGGGCGCTGTTCCGTGAGGAAGGCGACTCCAAGCACGGCTTGTTTGAGTGTGGATTTTGACGTTTATGTGTTGTTTTTGGGGCATTCTGCTCATTTGGTACGCTTCTACATGATGTGGGACGGAATAGTGTTTCATTTGGCCATAATTTGGCCTTTGATCGCGGCTCTATGGCACGTACATGGACATTGTTTGCAAACGCCGGCAAGACCAGCGCCCGCCAACCCGGGGAAGCTCATCTACTCCCGGGACCTCCTGTTGCAGCTCCGTGGCGTGGCATCAAAGCCAGAGGAGAAGTTCCTCCGAAGTTTACCCCCAGAGTTACATCGCGGACAAAGGCGAAAGCGGATAAGAAGGAAGAGGGGCTCCAGAGGAGGAATACGCAACAGGTTAAAGAGAAGGGGGTGCCGGCTACCGTTACCGGCTATCACCTTGTCAAATGTACGATCGCTCCGGAATAAGACCGACGAACTTTCAGCGCTAATAAAGTCCGATCCGGATTACCAACGGACCAGTCTCTTTTGTTTTACGGAGACCTGGCTGACAAGAGACGTGGACTTTAAGCTGGATGGATATAACATCATCCGCCTTGACAGAGACGCTGTCAAAACACGGAAGACGATCGGGGGCGGGGTCTGCATGGCTGTAAACAAATCATGGGCTACGAACTATACGGTGAGGGAGACGGAGTGTTGCAAACATTACGAACTGATGACGGTGTCTTTCAGGCCTCATTATTTGCCCAGAGAATTTACACAAATAACGCTCATTTTAGTGTATGTTCCTGGTCCAGATTTCAACCTAGCTTCAGAGCGCATAATGGAGAGCTACAACAGTGCTGTCACTCAAACAGGGGAGCAGCCAGTGTTCATACTGGGTGATTTTAACAGGTGTGATATCTCTACACACCTTCCCAGTCTTGAACAATATGTGACTACAGCAACAAGGGGACAGAACATACTGGACATGTGTTTTGGTAATATCTCTGGAGCATATGTCTCAAAGCCACGCCCTCCGCTTGGCCCGTCAGACCACAATGTGATCTTATTGTTACCAAAATATAGGTCACGGTTGAAAACAGTGGGACTGGTCACAAAAAACATCAGGGTATGGAACGAGGAGACGTCGGAGACTTTAAAGGGCTGTTTTGAGCTGACAAATTGGGACTTGTTTTTCAATGACTGTGGGAATGATCCTGATATGCTTTCTGATGTCCTTACCTCATACATCATGTTCTGTGAGGAAAGTGTCACCCCTACAAAACAAGTAACTATATACCCTAACAATAATAGGTGGGTTACTAAGGACATGAAAAACTGTTTAAGGGAGAAGAAAAGAGCGTTTCTCCAGGGTGACAAAGATAGGGTAAGAGAACTACAGAAACAATTCAGGAGGCAGGCTACACAGGCAAAGATTAAGTACAAAGACGCGGTGGAGAGAAAATTAACATCGGGGAATGCACGGGAGGCATGGCGGGGCCTGAACACCATGATGGGCAGAACATCCAAACCTGAAACGGTTGACTGTCCAGATCCTGCCTCTCGTGCAGAACAGTTTAATATACTCTTCACTCGTTACAATGACATCAGCACAACATCAACATGGAGCCTGGACACCCACAGCCCACCCCCTCTCCACCCCACTATCAACGAACAGGTGGTGACCACCATCCTGCGCAGAGTGAATCCTAACAAGGTGGCGGGCCCGGACAGGCTCAGGGGCCGGGTGCTTAAGGAGTGCTCCACTCAGCTCAGTGGAGTGTTCACCAGGCTGTTCCAACTTCTCCTGGACTCAGGCACAGTTCCAATACAGTGGAAGGCATCAACCATCATCCCCCTTCCCAAAAAGGCTAGACCCAGAGACTTGCAGGACTATAGGCCAATAGCACTGACCTCAGTCCTTTGCAAGTGCATGGAGAGGGTTGTGGCTGATCAACTGATGTCTGAACTCTCCGACAAGTTAGATCCGCTCCAGTTTGCGTACAGAGCTAAGCGAGGCACAGAGGACGCAAGCCTCATGCTTTTAGACCGAGTCACCAAGCAACAGGATTCCACACATCCCCACACAAGAATTTTATTCATGGATTTTTCATCAGCTTTTAGCACTGTAAACAATAACATATTGCTACAATGTCTCTCATCAATGCAGGTTCACCCAAAACTGATTTTATGGATCAAGGAGTTTTTAAGTAACAGACCACAGCATGTACTCTTCAATGGTGTTAAGTCCTGCCAAATTATTTTGAAGACTGGACTCCCCCAGGGCTGTGTGTTGTCACCCGTTCTTTTCTCTGTGTACACTAACAGCATCTGCTGCCACACAGAAGGAATGACTCTCCTAAAGTATGCGGACGACATGGCTTTGGTGGCACACCTCAAAGACGCACAGGCCCTGGCACAATACCAGCAGGAAGTCCACACTTTGGTCTGTGGATTTAAGCAGAGCTCACTGGAGCTCAATATCTCCAAAACAAAGGAGGTGTGCTGTGGAGCCACAGGGAAGGTGGGCTCAGTGGATTTTTTCCAACCCCTTCTCATCCATGGCCAGCAGGTGGAGCAGGTGGACTGTTTTAAATATTTAGGAATAGAAATAGACAGAAAACTGTCCTTTGGGCATCATGCAGACTCTGTTTTTAAAAAGGCACATCAGCGCCTCCACCTCCTTAGGAAGTTGAGATCTTTTAATATTAACAAAGACATTTTATCTTTGATGTACATTTCACTAATTGAATCCATCCTTACATACAACATCTCTTCCTGGTTCAACTTTCTCACCGTCAAACACAAAACTCAATAGAATAGTAAACCACGGCAGTAAGATCACTCAAACCCCTCAGACCCCACTCTGCGAACTGTCCAGGCGATCGGTGCGGAGGAAAGCCACTCTCATCACTGAAGACGCCACACACCCTTTGCATCACTCCTTCTCCATCAGGCAGAAGATATAGAACCCCATTGGCCCGTAGAAATATCTAAAAGAAATCATTCATCCCATCTGCAGTCGCTGCACTAAATAAACTCCGGTAGCGCTGTACTTTATGTTGATCTTTTTATGTGATATTTTGTAACGATGTTTGTGTGTGTTTTTTTGATTGATTTGTGCTCTTTGGAACAGACAATAAAGTTCTATTCTATTCTATTCTAAAAACATGGTTCGACCAAAACAAATTATTATTAAATTGGGAAAAAACCAAATCTATGATTTTTGGGACGAGGAAGATTGAGGGGAATGTTAACATCACTATTGAACATTCAAGGATTGAGAGAGTTACCAAGAGAACATTTCTGGGAGTCATGTTGGATACTAAATTCAGCTGGAAGCCACATATTGAATATATTCGAACAAAAGTGAGTAAATGCAAAGGTATTTTGCATAAAGTAAAATATGTTTTTGATAAGGCTTCCTTATTTCTTTTATATTCTTCATTAATTGTCCCTTATTTTACATATTGTGTCGAGGTCTGGGGAAACGCATGCAAAAGTGTAATAGATCGAATGTCTTTGCTACAAAAAAAGGCTGTAAGAATTATAAGTCCTAAAGGCTCTAGAGAACACACCAACGACCTTTTTGTGAAGCTGAAACTATTACAATTTAAAGATCTCGCCAATTTAAAAATGTTACAGACCATGTGGAAAATTAAACACAAGTTGGTCCCTGAACATATTTATAAGAAACTGACCTTGATCACAGACGACACGAGGCGAAAAGGAAACGTTTGTCCCGTTCTCCCGAACCTCACTGAGACAGAGGTTTCTCGGTTGCTGGAGTAAGATTATGGAATTCATTAAAGAACACATTAAAATGTTCTCAAACAATAGATACATTTAAAAATATGTTCAAGGAGATGCAGATGGAAAAATATATACAAAAAACATAACTTATATGCTGAAATGAATAAAAAAAGGAAAAAAAAATAAAAAATGTTGTTTGTTAAAATTGTTACAATTATCGATATTGTAAAACCAAAAACCGTGTCACAAATCTGTTGAATGGATCACCTGCCGTTTTTGGTCATGGATTTTCTTATAATTATTACAAAGGGACAATAAGACAATGTCTTCCTCATGCTCCTTTTCACCATGTACTGATCATATTAATGTATGACCCCGTAAAGACAAATATGAACATGGATGAAAAAATAAATGAAAATGAATGAGTGTATATGTGTGTACGTGTGTATTTGTGTGTGTTTGTGTGTAAGTGTGTGTAATTGTGTGTATGTGTCTGTATTTGTGTGTGTGTGTGTGTGTGTGTGTGTGTGTGTGTGTGTGTGTGTGTGTGTGTGTCTGTATATATGGTTTATGGAGCCAATTGACCTGACTACTCACCAGCACTACGAGAACCTAAGGGGATTAGCAGGACTATGCTACGGTCCTCATAAACCAAGATTTTGTATTTTCATTTTTAGCATATAAAGAGCATAATTTCATTGTTTTTCTGAAGTCCTTTTAATGCTCAATGATAATATATCATGCACATATCAAGTTTTTTTAAATTCTTAGCTTTTAAAGACCATAAATTCAAAGTTTATTTGACGTCCATATAATACCCCAACCTGACTTCTTGTGTATGGAGTGTATGATGTGCTCCCCCTACCCTACTCTGGCGGTATTGAAGGCTCCATTGTGATTGGTTCTTTATGGGGACATGTGCGGGATATGTGTCCGGGCATGTTGAGTGATTTCGGAAGACATCTAATGGTAATGCGAAGAAGAAGGACCAAGAGAAAGTTCACTCCAAAGAAGACAAGAAAATATATTGGTAAGTATCTAGTCCTTGTTAAATATACGTTATCAAGTATTTTCTGAATGGAACTTAGCCCCGGCCTGGAGGATTTATCCCCGGGCTGGATGATTTGGGGACCGGGCTATTGGGTTTTGGAGCTGGCTGTGGAACTTAGCCCCAGCCTTGGTGAGTTTTCCCCGGCCTGGATGAGTTGGGGGGTGTAGTCCGAGGAGGGGTGCTTAAGAGTGGGTCCGAGATGTGGGCTGTGTGTCCCCGGAGGTCCAGAGGAGTCAGGGGGGCGAGTGTGTGCATGTAGGGCCGGGGTAGGAGTGCCCTGAGCCGGGTAGTGTAAGTGGAGTAGAGGGTGGGTCATTGTGGTGGATGTTGGTGCGGGGCTGGTAGCTTTAGGAGCAGGCTGGTCAGAGGAGGTCCAGAGGAGCCAGGGGGGCGAGTGTGTGCACGTAGGCCGGGGTTGGAGTGCCCTGAGCCGGGTAGTGTAAGTGGAGTAGAGGGTGGGTCATTGTGGTGGATGTTGGTGCGGGGCTGGTAGCTTTAGGAGCAGGCTGGTCAGAGGAGGTCCAGAGGAGCCAGGGGGGCGAGTGTGTGCACGTAGGCCGGGGTAGGAGTGCCCTGAGCCGGGTAGTGTAAGTGGAGTAGAGGGTGGGTCATTGTGGTGGATGTTGGTGCGGGGCTGGTAGCTTTAGGAGCAGGCTGGTCAGAGGAGGTCCAGAGGAGCCAGGGGGGCGAGTGTGTGCATGTAGGGCCGGGGTAGGAGTGCCCTGAGCCGGGTAGTGTAAGTGGAGTAGAGGGTGGGTCATTGTGGTGGATGTTGGTGCGGGGCTGGTAGCTTTAGGAGCAGGCTGGTCAGAGGAGGTCCAGAGGAGCCAGGGGGGCGAGTGTGTGCACGTAGGCCGGGGTTGGAGTGCCCTGAGCCGGGTAGTGTAAGTGGAGTAGAGGGTGGGTCATTGTGGTGGATGTTGGTGCGGGGCTGGTAGCTTTAGGAGCAGGCTGGTCAGAGGAGGTCCAGAGGAGCCAGGGGGGCGAGTGTGTGCACGTAGGCCGGGGTTGGAGTGCCCTGAGCCGGGTAGTGTAAGTGGAGTAGAGGGTGGGTCATTGTGGTGGATGTTGGTGCGGGGCTGGTAGCTTTAGGAGCAGGCTGGTCAGAGGAGGTCCAGAGGAGCCAGGGGGGCGAGTGTGTGCACGTAGGCCGGGGTTGGAGTGCCCTGAGCCGGGTAGTGTAAGTGGAGTAGAGGGTGGGTCATTGTGGTGGATGTTGGTGCGGGGCTGGTAGCTTTAGGAGCAGGCTGGTCAGAGGAGGTCCAGAGGAGCCAGGGGGGCGAGTGTGTGCACGTAGGCCGGGGTTGGAGTGCCCTGAGCCGGGTAGTGTAAGTGGAGTAGAGGGTGGGTCATTGTGGTGGATGTTGGTGCGGGGCTGGTAGCTTTAGGAGCAGGCTGGTCAGAGGAGGTCCAGAGGAGCCAGGGGGGCGAGTGTGTGCACGTAGGCCGGGGTTGGAGTGCCCTGAGCCGGGTAGTGTAAGTGGAGTAGAGGGTGGGTCATTGTGGTGGATGTTGGTGCGGGGCTGGTAGCTTTAGGAGCAGGCTGGTCAGAGGAGGTCCAGAGGAGCCAGGGGGGCGAGTGTGTGCACGTAGGCCGGGGTTGGAGTGCCCTGAGCCGGGTAGTGTAAGTGGAGTAGAGGGTGGGTCATTGTGGTGGATGTTGGTGCGGGGCTGGTAGCTTTAGGAGCAGGCTGGTCAGAGGAGGTCCAGAGGAGCCAGGGGGGCGAGTGTGTGCACGTAGGCCGGGGTAGGAGTGCCCTGAGCCGGGTAGTGTAAGTGGAGTAGAGGGTGGGTCATTGTGGTGGATGTTGGTGCGGGGCTGGTAGCTTTAGGAGCAGGCTGGTCAGAGGAGGTCCAGAGGAGCCAGGGGGGCGAGTGTGTGCATGTAGGGCCGGGGTAGGAGTGCCCTGAGCCGGGTAGTGTAAGTGGAGTAGAGGGTGGGTCATTGTGGTGGATGTTGGTGCGGGGCTGGTAGCTTTAGGAGCAGGCTGGTCAGAGGAGGTCCAGAGGAGCCAGGGGGGCGAGTGTGTGCACGTAGGCCGGGGTTGGAGTGCCCTGAGCCGGGTAGTGTAAGTGGAGTAGAGGGTGGGTCATTGTGGTGGATGTTGGTGCGGGGCTGGTAGCTTTAGGAGCAGGCTGGTCAGAGGAGGTCCAGAGGAGCCAGGGGGGCGAGTGTGTGCACGTAGGCCGGGGTTGGAGTGCCCTGAGCCGGGTAGTGTAAGTGGAGTAGAGGGTGGGTCATTGTGGTGGATGTTGGTGCGGGGCTGGTAGCTTTAGGAGCAGGCTGGTCAGAGGAGGTCCAGAGGAGCCAGGGGGGCGAGTGTGTGCACGTAGGCCGGGGTTGGAGTGCCCTGAGCCGGGTAGTGTAAGTGGAGTAGAGGGTGGGTCATTGTGGTGGATGTTGGTGCGGGGCTGGTAGCTTTAGGAGCAGGCTGGTCAGAGGAGGTCCAGAGGAGCCAGGGGGGCGAGTGTGTGCACGTAGGCCGGGGTTGGAGTGCCCTGAGCCGGGTAGTGTAAGTGGAGTAGAGGGTGGGTCATTGTGGTGGATGTTGGTGCGGGGCTGGTAGCTTTAGGAGCAGGCTGGTCAGAGGAGGTCCAGAGGAGCCAGGGGGGCGAGTGTGTGCACGTAGGCCGGGGTTGGAGTGCCCTGAGCCGGGTAGTGTAAGTGGAGTAGAGGGTGGGTCATTGTGGTGGATGTTGGTGCGGGGCTGGTAGCTTTAGGAGCAGGCTGGTCAGAGGAGGTCCAGAGGAGCCAGGGGGGCGAGTGTGTGCACGTAGGCCGGGGTTGGAGTGCCCTGAGCCGGGTAGTGTAAGTGGAGTAGAGGGTGGGTCATTGTGGTGGATGTTGGTGCGGGGCTGGTAGCTTTAGGAGCAGGCTGGTCAGAGGAGGTCCAGAGGAGCCAGGGGGGCGAGTGTGTGCACGTAGGCCGGGGTTGGAGTGCCCTGAGCCGGGTAGTGTAAGTGGAGTAGAGGGTGGGTCATTGTGGTGGATGTTGGTGCGGGGCTGGTAGCTTTAGGAGCAGGCTGGTCAGAGGAGGTCCAGAGGAGCCAGGGGGGCGAGTGTGTGCACGTAGGCCGGGGTTGGAGTGCCCTGAGCCGGGTAGTGTAAGTGGAGTAGAGGGTGGGTCATTGTGGTGGATGTTGGTGCGGGGCTGGTAGCTTTAGGAGCAGGCTGGTCAGAGGAGGTCCAGAGGAGCCAGGGGGGCGAGTGTGTGCACGTAGGCCGGGGTTGGAGTGCCCTGAGCCGGGTAGTGTAAGTGGAGTAGAGGGTGGGTCATTGTGGTGGATGTTGGTGCGGGGCTGGTAGCTTTAGGAGCAGGCTGGTCAGAGGAGGTCCAGAGGAGCCAGGGGGGCGAGTGTGTGCACGTAGGCCGGGGTTGGAGTGCCCTGAGCCGGGTAGTGTAAGTGGAGTAGAGGGTGGGTCATTGTGGTGGATGTTGGTGCGGGGCTGGTAGCTTTAGGAGCAGGCTGGTCAGAGGAGGTCCAGAGGAGCCAGGGGGGCGAGTGTGTGCACGTAGGCCGGGGTTGGAGTGCCCTGAGCCGGGTAGTGTAAGTGGAGGAGAGGGTGGGTCATTGTGGTGGATGTTGGTGCGGGGCTGGTAGCTTTAGGAGCAGGCTGTGGAACTTAGCCCCAGCCTTGGTGAGTTTTCCCCGGCCCTGATGAGTTGGGGACCGGGGTATTGGGTTTAGGAGCTGGCTGTGGAACTTAGCCCCAGCCTGGGTGGTTCTTTGTAGGTTCAAGTATTGTCTGTTTATCTTTCAGAGTGACACTGGGAAGGACCAAAGGCAGGAGATGGCACAAGAAAAAAACAACCCAGACTCAGACCCAGACTATGTGGGTGATGAAGATTTAGATGAGCTCCCCCATCCAAATATATGGCTGACACAAAAGTCGGATACAAGTCTTGCTCCTGCTTCTAGTGCACCGGGAACCAGCCAGCAAGGTAGTTCTTCATACACCTCAGAGTTGCATTCAGAGAATGGTCCACAAAGAGGAGACCCACAGCGGACAAGTTCCATAAATTACTGCTTTGTCTGCGGTAAGCCCCAGAAGAAAATATCGAGACATCTTAAAACACACAAGACCAATGCAGAGATTGTACAAGTCTTTTCCCTTACTGATGTCAAGGAGCGCAACAAACGGATTGAAAAAATTAGGAATAAAGGGAACTTTTTACATAATCAAGCAGTATTACAAAGTGGGAAAGGGCAATTGAAAGTGAAGCGACGATGCAAAAAAAAAGCTTTGGATGGAAAGTTTATTCACTGCATGTATTGTCAAGGCATGTTTCTCCGCAAAGAACTATGGAGGCATACTCGCAGGTGCCCTCACAAACCCGAAGATGCAAACCAAGAAGAGACGTCTGGAAGGAGAAGGATCCTCGGCTCTGCATCAGCTCAGGATGCCGCCTTATGTGCGCAAATCTCGGGTGGGGTTTGGAAGCTTCTCAGTGTTATGAACGTGGATGAAGTTGGATCAGTTGTGCGAAATGACTTCTGTATTCTCCAGTTTGCCCAGTCACTTTACAACATTCATGGACAAGATACAACAAAGTATGAATACATAAGACAAAAACTGAGAGAAGTGGGACGTCTGCTGCTGTGCTTGCGGACAGATTTCTCTGTGCCGACCCTGGAAGATGCTGTTAGGCCTGCAAACTTTGAGAAAGTGGTACAAGCGGTCAAAAAGGTAGCAGGTTTTAATGATGACAATCTTTCGTACAAAACCCCGAGCCTTGCTCTTAAACTCGGCCACACACTGAATAAGATCTGCGACATCATCCACTGCCGGAGCTTGATGGCAGAAGATGAGAAGCTGGTGAAGTATACTGAAACATTTAAGAAGTTGCTCAGTACCAAGTGGAAAGAATATGTATCTCACAATGCCCTTAACACACTGAGCGATGCCAAGTTTAATAAACCGTTAACCTTACCATTCACTGAAGATGTTGTGAAACTTCACAAGTTTTTGGAAAAGGCAGCAGAAGAGGCCACAAGCAAACTGCAAGAAACAGATGATGCTCAAACTTATGCCCGTCTTGCCATGGTGTTGCTCACACAAATCATTGTGTTCAACCGTCGGCGAGCTGGAGAGGTTTCCAAAATGCCTCTGAAACATTTTCTGGAGAGGGATAATCAACAACTTCATGCGGATGTAAGCCTTGGTTTATCGGACACAGAAAAGAAGCTCTGCCGGTATCTAAGTCGCGTGGAAATTATGGGTAAAAGAGGGAGAAAAGTTGCAGTTCTTCTCCCCCGACCTGTTGTCAATGGTCTTACACTACTCACAAATAAGAGGAAAGAATGTGGTGTGTCTCCCTCAAACCCATTCTTATTTGCACGACCCAAAGCACCAACCCATTATAGAGGAAGTGACTGCCTGAGACGTTTCTCCACACAGTGCGACACAAAGTACCCCGAGCACCTCCGGTCGACCGGTCTCAGGAAACATGTGGCCACGCTATCTCAAGTCTTAAACCTCCAGGAGAATGAGCTGGATCAGGTGGCAGACTTCCTTGGACATGATATCCGCGTACACAGGGAATTCTACAGACTGCCTGTTCCAACAACACAACTTGCAAAGATATCCAAAGTATTGCTTTTAATGGAGAAGGGATCCATTTCCTCGCTAAAAGGAAAGACGCTGGAGGAGATTGAACTTGAAGGTTTGTTAAATGTATCTCTTATCTGGGTGTGCATGTAGGCCGGGGTAGGAGTGCCCTGAGCCGGGTAGTGTTAGTGGAGGAGAGGGTGGGTCATTGTGGTGGATGTTGGTGCGGGGCTGGTAGCTTTAGGAGCAGGCTGGTCAGAGGAGGTCCAGAGGAGTCAGGGGGGCGAGGGTGTGCGTGTAGGGCCGGGGTAGGAGTGCCCTGAGCCGGGTAGTGTAAGTGGAGGAGAGGGTGGGTCATTGTGGTGGATGTTGGTGCGGGGCTGGTAGCTTTAGGAGCAGGCTGGTCAGAGAAGGTCCAGAGGAGTCAGGGGGGCGAGGGTGTGCGTGTAGGGCCGGGGTAGGAGTGCCCTGAGCCGGGTAGTGTAAGTGGAGGAGAGGGTGGGTCATTGTGGTGGATGTTGGTGCGGGGCTGGTAGCTTTAGGAGCAGGCTGGTCAGAGGAGGTCCAGAGGAGTCAGGGGGGCGAGGGTGTGCGTGTAGGCCGGGGTAGGAGTGCCCTGAGCCGGGTAGTGTAAGTGGAGGAGAGGGTGGGTCATTGTGGTGGATGTTGGTGCGGGGCTGGTAGCTTTAGGAGCAGGCTGGTCAGAGAAGGTCCAGAGGAGTCAGGGGGGCGAGGGTGTGCGTGTAGGGCCGGGGTAGGAGTGCCCTGAGCCGGGTAGTGTTAGTGGAGGAGAGGGTGGGTCATTGTGGTGGATGTTGGTGCGGGGCTGGTAGCTTTAGGAGCAGGCTGGGGATCTTAGCCCCAGCTTTGGTGAGTTTTCACCGGCCTGGTGGCTTTAGGAGCGGGCTGATTGAATTTAATCCCCCTTTTGTTTTTAGATGAAATTCCCATCAGTGCAGATGAGGCCGAAGCGGAGAGTCACAGTGACTCGGGGGACTCTGCTGAGAAACAAGCGGCAACTGTGGTTATAGATGATGACCCGATGGACATGGCTGATGGAGATACCTCTGATTTTGAAGGCAAGTTCTTCTGTTTACTCTTGTAGTAGTCTTGCTCTGACTTATTCACATTGTTTTGTTTAAATTAATTCCTAATTTTCCTTTTCAGAGGCAGCACAGAGGCCTGCAAAGCAACCTGGACCAAAACGCAGAGTGACAAAAAGAGCATGGTCAAAGACTGAAGAAGCAGCTGTAATGCGGCATTTTAAAAAACACATCAAGAAAGGAAAACTGGCCACAAAAAATGAAGTAACTCAGTGTAAGCAAGCAGAAATGGCCTTAAGTCAGAGAACACTGCAGAATATAAGAGACTTTGTGAGAAATCGTGGACTAGCACGTAAAAGACAACTAAAGGTAAAAGATGGATAAGCATGGAGTGTATGTATGAAGAACATTAAAACTTTTCCAGCCTCTAATTGTGGTTCATCCATCCATCCATTTTCTCCCACTTGTCCGTTGCCGGGTCGTGGAGGCAGCCGTTGGAGCTGCCCAAATCACATAGCACCAGTCCCCTATGGCTCCTCCTGCAGGTGGTGGGTCCTCGGAAGTACGGCCTCATGGTTCCAAACG
The DNA here is from genome assembly GCA_021464625.1 of Proterorhinus semilunaris. Taxonomy (NCBI): domain Eukaryota; kingdom Metazoa; phylum Chordata; class Actinopteri; order Gobiiformes; family Gobiidae; genus Proterorhinus; species Proterorhinus semilunaris. The sequence continues at coordinate 1,099,759 of CM038350.1, read as the reverse complement.
GGCCTGTTGGTCTCTCATAGGGGAATTGTGGTTCAGTTATGTTTAAAGTCCTCATAATTCATCTTTGGTCCTCATGAACCACCTTCTGGTCGGTGGCTGTGTATAGACAACCGTAGCTGATACAAGGATGTTAAATAGACCTACATTTTTTTCAGATTTTTTACAGTTAGTCTATCCAGAGCTTATCTCTCTAGGACCTTGGGAAACCATAGTCCTCTTAAACCACACCAGGGTTGTTTTTTCCAAAAGGTCAACATAAACCATAAAACCACGTATGTGTGTGTGTGTGTGTGTGTGTGTGTATGTGTGTGTGTGTGTTCAGACCTACATCTCCAGGAAAACAAACTAAATACTTGAGTCTTTTTATAAATGACGTCTGTTTTTAGTTTATTTTATGTTTGGGGAAAGAAAACACGACTTAAAGACAGATTTGTGACTTTATTGATGAATATTTTAAAGTTACAAAGTAAAGATTATAATTTCTGCACAACTTAAAGCTCCTCCCTCGACCCAGAACATTGTATAAAAGACAAAACATAAAACACAATTATAATGTTTCACTGATAAAGAAAATCCGTGTCTGCAGTAAATCGTTACAATCACAAGAACAAACAATGGGATTAAATGGAAAAGTTTAAAGAATCAAAGGCTGAAGATCCAACAGTTCAGTTCCCGATAGAAACTCAAGGGTTTTGTTTCCAGGTCAGTCGCTCTTATTGTGGCTTTAATTTAAGGTTTGATTCAAAGTGTTTGTAAAACACATCTGCACCTGAGCGTGAGTGAGGAGCACGAGGTTTATCATTCAAAACAATGTCAATGTATGAGAAACAAATATTATTATATAGAAAAACCTTCAGTATTAGTTCAATACAAGAAGGACGACCTGAACCTGGAGAGAAAAGCTGCTACTTCAGTTTGAGAACATGTGCAGAGTCTCCACAGTTCCAGCTAATCCAGACTCCAGCGTAGAGCGGCTGAGAGAACCTGGTCTGGACTCTGTGGAGGAGGGTCATGGTTTGGTTCTGAACGCTGTAAAACGACAGAGCCCCTGCACCGTGGTCCAGGTAAACCCCGATTCTGGACGAGATCGGACCTGAGACATCGGACTGGACTGAGTTAAAACGAAATGTATAACTTTTATTCCATTTGTTACAGTCTAAGGTCCAGGATTTATCATTGTATCCAAATCTACTTATATTAGAGCTTTTCCTCTGAATGTCTCTGTATGAAACGGCTAAACTAACCCCTGTCCCGCTCCACTCCACCTCCCAGTAACAGCGGCCCGTCAGACTCTCTCTGCTCAGGACCTGCTTCCACTCACTGAATCTGTCCTGATGATCAGGATATCTCTGATCTTCTCTCATAAATGTTGCTCTTCTGTTTCCATCAGTCAGTTTCAGTTTTCTGTGTGCTGTGTTTGGGTCCAGAGTGATCTCTACTGAATACTGTAAGAAGTCCTCTCTGGTGGTGGGTTCAGCTGGTGTTGGGCTCAGAACCAGTGGGACGTTGGTGGGTTCAGCTGGTTTTGGGCTCAGAGCCAGTGTGACGTTGGTCAGTCCCTCCTCCAGACTGAGCTTTAGTTTGTCCCTGAGCTCTGACACGGCTCTGGTCACCTCCTCGAAGCAGCGGCGGGGCCTTGTCTGAATCTCTGTCCTCTGTGAGTCTGTGGACAGTGAAGGACAGAGCTGTAGAAACTGGTCCAGCTCAGAGATGTTCCTCTTCAGCTCAGTCACGTCCCGCTGCAGTTGGTCCTGAAGCTCTTGGACTTGTTTCAGTTGGGTTTGCTCCTCGGAGCGGATCTGCTGCTCCACTTCAGAGCGTCTTTTCTCCAGGAGAAGGGCCATCTCTGTGAAGCTGTCCCCACTGCGCTGCACTGCTGTCTGGGCAGAGCGGCTGATGTCCTGGGCCTCCTGCTGGAGCCTCTTCAGGTCTGTCTCTTTGAGCTGGAGGATCTGGAGCAGCTGTTCCTGCCTCTGGGCTCTCTCCAAGGCTGAGGACACCATGTCGTGGCCCTTGTGTTGGTCTAAAGAGCAGAGGTAGCAGATGAGCTGCTGGTCGGTGCGGCAGAAAATCTTCTTCACTTCGTCGTGTTGAGAGCAGATGTTTTCCTGCAGTTTGTCAGAGGGCGCCACCAGCTGGTGTTTCTGAAGCGCTGCAGCTTCATAATGAGGCTGGAGGTGGCTCTCACAGTATGAGGCCACACACTGCAGACAGGACTTGACGGCTTTCAGCTTCCTCCCAGTGCAGACGTCACAGGGCACATCCTGAGCTCCAGCATAGCAGCGGTCAGCAGGGGGCGCTGTGAGGCCAGGCTTCTTCAGCTGCTCCACTAAACCTGCTAACATGATGTTTTTCACCAGCACTGGCCTGGAGCTGAAGCTCTCTCTGCATTCAGGACAGCTGTAAACATGCTTCTCGTCCTCTTGGTCCCAGTGGTTTTTCACACACTTCATGCAGTAGCTGTGTCCACAGGGAACAGCCACTGGATCCTTCAGTAGATCCAAACAGATGGGACACGTAAAGTCCTCTTGGTCCACGGCTTTCTGCGCCATTTCTCTCTCGACAACAGCCCGAGTCTGACTGTAGAGAGTGTGTGATAGGGAGGAGGAACCAGGAAGCTCAGAGCGAAGGAGGAGGAACCAGGAAGCTCAGAGCGAGGCTGAGTGTGACAGAGGGAGGGGCATAAACGGCTGAGTCACGGCTCAAACATGTTTATATCTCACAGATGTTGTTCTGGAAACAAATCTCCAAATCAAGTTCAGGCAAAGTCTATGTGAAAAGTGCAGCTTTATCTGAGATCACTGCAGAAAACTTTGACCAATGTCCAACAACTGACAGATGGACTTGTGTCAAAAGTC
>CM038350.1:1084401-1091901 GCA_021464625.1 Proterorhinus semilunaris | reverse complement strand
AAACACGTTAGAACTACATTTCCCATGATGCACCAGTGCCTCTGCGGACGCCAGAATGACGTCATCAGACGACTTATCAACTTTGTTCAACAAAGGAACGTACCAACAGCAGCGGACTGAGAGAGGAGCTTCTGAAACAGGTGGAGACTGTCAGAACACGAGGAGAACCTTTAACCCTGTGCTGGAAAAGTGACATAAACACCTTTACCTTCTTTACCTTCAGGACTTTGCAAAGTGAACTCGTCGTCATTAGTGTAAAAGCGTCACAACAGGAAAGTGAGGAGCCTTTTCTCTCCATCTGTCTCAGAGCAACATCATGTCAATTAATAAAGATGAAATTAAGGATCCACAGTTACATTAAAATCAATAATATGGAAATAAAAAATACTGCAAATAATTACTGCCACGTTGCCAGTAAACAATATAAGCCCATCAGTTCTCTGACTGCAGGTCACAAAAGGCCTGAGGCCGATGACCCACATTATTTCCTTGAGCTGAAGCTTTTTGCTCGTGCTCATCATCAGCTCCAGGCCCTGGTGGAGCTTTTCTACACTCGATTAAAAGGACATTTTACATTTTGCATTTCTTTCTAAACAGACCAACAGAAACTGGACCTGATCCTGAAAGATCCTTCACTGAGGCCCTGAACCAGTTCACCTGAACCAACATCACAAAGACACTAATTGTCTGAGTCATTTCTAGAAGCTCAGCAGATGTTTGGCCGATTGGAAACCTCCTGAAGCTTAAACATGTGCAGTTAATGTAGCGTCTGTTTAAGGTTTATTACAGCACACAATAAAAAGTTGCTAAATCATAACTGACTTAATAAAAAAGGCTTTGTCTGTTGTGGCCCCCGACCATCACTGGGTTTGCATCTGTGGCCCCCAGTCCAGATGAGAGCCCTGGTCTTCGCTATAACACTGGCCTATAGGCTGTGAGCTAAAGTCCAGAGGCTTTTAGATTTGAGTACGGCCACACTGGAGAACATGCGGTTAAAGATTCACTCACAGTGGAGCTGTTCCTCCTCTGTCAGTAAAGTCTGCTGTAATTCAGGGAGTGTCCAGCAGAGAGAGCCACACTCAAACTAGACGCTCTTCTTTCTTTGTCGCTCACGACCAAGTCCAAGTTCACAAAACCAAACAGCATTTCCACAAAAGGTTTACACACGTTTGATTTTCATTGTGCATCAGTGGCATAAGTTTAAACAGAGAAAAGTGTCTTTTTATTTATTTGTATTTGATCCGGGACAATGCACAAACAACATTAGTCTGAGAAAGAAGAGATGTCATGTGCCAGGTTAGAGCGAAAATACTCATTTCCACCGCAGTCCCGGGACAGGTCGATACTCACACAAGTCCATCAAATATAAACAGGATAATACATCACTAATACTTGACTCAGGGTTCGTAGGAGTTGATTTGAGACAGAAACTGTATTTGTGGCGCAGGGTTCATAGGAGATGATTTGAGACTGAAACTGTATTTGTGGCGCAGGGTTCATAGGAGTTGATTTGAGACAGAAACTGTATTTGTGGCGCAGGGTTCATAGGAGTTGATTTGAGACAGAAACTGTATTTGTGGCGCAGGGTTCATAGGAGTTGATTTGAGACGGAAACTGTATTTGTGGCGCAGTGTTCATAGGAGTTGATTTGAGACAGAAACTGTATTTGTGGCGCAGTGTTCATAGGAGTTGATTTGAGACGGAAACTGTGTTTGTGGCGCAGGGTTCATAGGAGTTGATTTGAGACGGAAACTGTGTTTGTGGCGCAGGGTTCATAGGAGTTGATTTGAGACGGAAACTGTGTTTGTGGCGCAGGGTTCATAGGAGTTGATTTGAGACAGAAACTGTATTTGTGGCGCAGGGTTCATAGGAGTTGATTTGAGACGGAAACTGTATTTGTGGCGCAGGGTTCATAGGAGTTGATTTGAGACGGAAACTGTATTTGTGGCGCAGGGTTCGTAGGAGTTGATTTGAGACAGAAACTGTATTTGTGGCGCAGTGTTCATAGGAGTTGATTTGAGACGGAAACTGTATTTGTGGCGCAGGGTTCATAGGAGTTGATTTGAGACAGAAACTGTATTTGTGGCGCAGGGTTCATAGGAGTTGATTTGAGACAGAAACTGTATTTGTGGCGCAGGGTTCGTAGGAGTTGATTTGAGACAGAAACTGTATTTGTGGCGCAGGGTTCATAGGAGTTGATTTGAGACGGAAACTGTATTTGTGGCGCAGGGTTCATAGGAGTTGATTTGAGACAGAAACTGTATTTGTGACGCAGGGTACATAGGAGTTGATTTGAGACGGAAACTGTATTTGTGGCGCAGGGTTCGCTCTAACAGCCCGTGGTCACATGAGCGGCCGCTGCTGTGGGACAAAGCGTCCGGTGCCCGGAGCGTTTTCACAGCATTTGCATGAGAAAGGCCTGAGCGGAGGACAAGAGCTCTCTGCTGTCACACACTCTGAGCACCCGCACCATGGACAGCCCCCAGAGCACCCAGAGCACCTTCCTGTACTTCGCCTACGGGAGCAACCTGCTGAAGGAGCGGCTGCAGCTGAAGAACCCCTCGGCCACGGTGCACTGCGTCGCCAAACTCAAGGTACGGCCCCCCCCAGCCGCCGCGTGCAAGTGTCTGTGACCCGACCAGAGTCCAGCTACAGTGTGGAGTCTGTGGAGCGACTACAGGGCAGATGTTGTTAAAGAGTGCCATGAAAACACAGGGAATGACCGGATTTGGATCACAGCCTTTCCTGCTACACGTGGATACCAAACTGGGCAGTATTTGTGAATGAATAAGCGTGGGAAAGACCAGAGAGCCACACAGACATGTTGGAGGACATTTTACAAACTGTTTCAAAACGTTTGCAAAAAAAATCTAACATTTTCAGACAAAAAAAATCAAAACTTTACAATTTTTTAAAAAACTGTTTAAAAATAATAATTTAAAAAATCGTACATTTTCCAACATTTTAAAACCTTTCTTCATTGCCCATTGACCTTGTGTGTATTCGTGTGTATTTGTGTGTAATTGTGTGTATTGGTGTCTGTTTGTGTGTATTTGTGTCTGTTTGTGTGTATTTGTGTTTCTGTGTATCGATACACTATTATCTTGTGTGAGCACTGAAATGGCATATTTAAAAACATGGTTCGACCAAAACAAATTATTATTAAATTGGGAAAAAACCAAATCTATGATTTTTGGGACGAGGAAGATTGAGGGGAATGTTAACATCACTATTGAACATTCAAGGATTGAGAGAGTTACCAAGAGAACATTTCTGGGAGTCATGTTGGAGACTAAATTCAGCTGGAAGCCACATATTGAATATATTCGAACAAAAGTGAGTAAATGCATAGGTATTTTGCATAAAGTAAAATATGTTTTTGATAAGGCTTCCTTATTTCTTTTATATTCTTCATTAATTGTCCCTTATTTTACATATTGTGTCGAGGTCTGGGGAAACGCATGCAAAAGTGTAATAGATCGAATGTCTTTGCTACAAAAAAAGGCTGTAAGAATTATAAGTCCTAAAGGCTCTAGAGAACACACCAACGACCTTTTTGTGAAGCTGAAACTATTACAATTTAAAGATCTCGCCAATTTAAAAATGTTACAGACCATGTGGAAAATTAAACACAAGTTGGTCCCTGAACATATTTATAAGAAACTGACCTTGATCACAGACGACACGAGGCGAAAAGGAAACGTTTGTCCCGTTCTCCCGAACCTCACTGAGACAGAGGGTTCTCGGTTGCTGGAGTAAGATTATGGAATTCATTAAAGAACACATTAAAATGTTCTCAAACAATAGATACATTTAAAAATATGTTCAAGGAGATGCAGATGGAGAAATATATACAAAAAACATAACTTATATGCTGAAATGAATAAAAAAAGGAAAAAAAAATAAAAAATGTTGTTTGTTAAAATTGTTACAATTATCGATATTGTAAAACCAAAAACCGTGTCACAAATGTGTTGAATGGATCACCTGCCGTTTTTGGTCATGGATTTTCTTATAATTATTACAAAGGGACAATAAGACAATGTCTTCCTCATGCTCCTTTTCACCATGTACTGTTCATATTAATGTATGACCCCGTAAAGACAAATATGAACATGGATGAATAAATAAATGAAAATGAATGAGTGTATGTGTGTGAATTTGTGTGTTTATGTGTGTGTGTATATGTGTGTGTATTTGTGTGTATTTGTGTGTGTATATGTGTATATGTGTGTGTACGTGTGTGTTTATGTGTGTGTGTATATGTGTGTATGTGTGTATATGTGTGTGTATTTGTGTGTATGTGTGTGTGTATTTGTGTGTATGTGTGTGTATGTGTGTGTATGTGTGTATGTGTGTATTTGTATGTATGTGTGTGTATGTATGTGTTGTGTGTATGTGTGTGTGTGTGTGTGTGTGTGTGTGTGTGTGTGTGTGTGTATATGTGTGGATGTGTGTATTTGTGTGTGTATGTGTGTGGTTGTGTGTATGTGTGTGTATATGTGTGTGTATGTGTGTGTGTGTGTGTTTGTGTGTGTGTATGTGTGTGTATGTGTGTGTTCAGACCTACATCTCCAGGAAAACAAACTAAATACTTGAGTCTTTTTATAAATGACGTCTGTTTTTAGTTTATTTTATGTTTGGGGAAAGAAAACACGACTTAAAGACAGATTTGTGACTTTATTGATGAATATTTTAAAGTTACAAAGTAAAGATTATAATTTCTGCACAACTTAAAGCTCCTCCCTCGACCCAGAACATTGTATAAAAGACAAAACATAAAACACAATTATAATGTTTCACTGATAAAGAAAATCCGTGTCTGCAGTAAATCGTTACAATCACAAGAACAAACAATGGGATTAAATGGAAAAGTTTAAAGAATCAAAGGCTGAAGATCCAACAGTTCAGTTCCCGATAGAAACTCAAGGGTTTTGTTTCCAGGTCAGTCGCTCTTATTGTGGCTTTAATTTAAGGTTTGATTCAAAGTGTTTGTAAAACACATCTGCACCTGAGCGTGAGTGAGGAGCACGAGGTTTATCATTCAAAACAATGTCAATGTATGAGAAACAAATATTATTATATAGAAAAACCTTCAGTATTAGTTCAATACAAGAAGGACGACCTGAACCTGGAGAGAAAAGCTGCTACTTCAGTTTGAGAACATGTGCAGAGTGTCCACAGTAACGGTAAATCCAGAGTCCAGCGTAGAGCGGCTGAGAGAACCTGGTCTGGACTCTGTGGAGGAGGGTCGTGGTTTGGTTCTGAACGCTGTAAAACGACAGAGCCCCTGCACCGTGGTCCAGGTAAACCCCGATTCTGGACGAGAACGGACCTGAGACATCGGACACGACTGAGTTAAAACAAAATTTATAACTTTTACTGTTTTTGTTACAGTAAAAGGCCCAGGATTTATCATTGAATCCAAATCCACTTATATCAGAGCTTTTCCTCTGAATGTCTCTGTATGAAACGGCTAAACTAACCCACGCCCCGCTCCACTCCACCTCCCAGTAACAGCGGCCCGTCAGACTCTCTCTGCTCAGGACCTGAGACCACTCACTGAATCTGTCCGGATGATCAGGATATCTCTGATCTTCACTCATAAATGTTGCTCTTCTGTTTCCATCAGTCAGTTTCAGAAGACCGTGTGCTGTGTTTGGGTCCAGAGTGATCTCTGCTGAATACTGCAAGAAGTCCTCTCTGGTGGTGGGTTCAGCTGGTGTTGGGCTCAGAGCCAGTGGGACGTTGGTGGGTTCAGCTGGTCTTGGGCTCAGAGCCAGTGTGACGTTGGTCAGTCCCTCCTCCAGACTGAGCTTTAGTTTGTTCCTGAGCTCTGACACGGCTCTGGTCACCTCCTCGAAGCAGCGGCGGGGCCTTGTCTGAATCTCTGTCCTCTGTGAGTCTGTGGACAGTGAAGGACAGAGCTGTAGAAACTGGTCCAGCTCAGAGATGTTCCTCTTCAGCTCAGTCACGTCCCGCTGCAGTTGGTCCTGAAGCTCTTGGACTTGTTTCAGTTGGGTTTGCTCCTCAGAGCGGATCTGCTGCTCCACTTCAGAGCGTCTTTTCTCCAGGAGAAGGGCCATCTCTGTGAAGCTGTCCCCACTGCGCTGCACTGCTGTCTGGGCAGAGCGGCTGATGTCCTGGGCCTCCTGCTGGAGCCTCTTCAGGTCTGTCTCTTTGAGCTGGAGGCTCTGGAGCAGCTGTTCCTGCCTCTGGGCTCTCTCCAAGGCTGAGGTCACCACATCGTGGCCCTTGTGTTGCTCCACAGAGCAGACGTAGCAGATGAGCTGCTGGTCGGTGCGGCAGAACATCTTCTTCACTTCGTCGTGTTGAGAGCAGATGTTCTCCTGCAGTTTGTCAGAGGGCGCCACCAGCTGGTGTTTCTGAAAGGCTGCAGCTTCATAATGAGGCTGGAGGTGGCTCTCACAGTATGAGGCCACACACTGCAGACAGGACTTGACGGCTTTCAGCTTCCTCCCAGTGCAGACGTCACAGGGCACATCCTGAGCTCCAGCATAGCAGCGGTCAGCAGGGGGCGCTGTGAGGCCAGGCTTCTTCAGCTGCTCCACTAAACCTGATAACATGATGTTTTTCACCAGCACTGGCCTGGAGCTGAAGCTCTCTCTGCATTCAGGACAGCTGTAAACATGCTTCTCGTCCTCTTGGTCCCAGTGGTTTTTCACACACTTCATGCAGTAGCTGTGTCCACAGGGAACAGTCACTGGATCCTTCAGTAGATCCAAACAGATGGGACACGTCAAGTCCTCTTGGTCCACGGCTTTCTGCGCCATTTCTCTCTCGACAACAGCCCGAGTCTGACTGTAGAGAGTGTGTGGGAGGGAGGAGGAACCAGGAAGCTCAGAGCGAGGCTGAGTGACAGAGGGAGGGGCATAAACGGCTGAGTCACGGCTCAAACATGTTTATATCCCACAGATGTTGTTCTGGAAACAAATCTCCAAATCAAGTTCAGGCAAAGTCTAAGTGAAAAGTGTAGCTTTATCTGAGATCACTGCAGAAAACTTTGACCAATGTCCAACAACTGACAGATGGACTTGTGTCAAAAGTCACTTTTAAACTGGAGTGAACAATGAACTTCAGAAACATTAAGTCACAGTTAATGTTGAACAGTTTGCAGGCGACACTTGAGCCCAATCGTATGGACAGAGGAGCCGAGTGTCAGAGAGAGAAGTGTTTAAACTAGACAGACGGGTCGGTTCAGCTGCTTCAAATCAGTGCAATGGAAACACAGGACAAAGCTCTGCAACACTGGAATCAATAAAGTCAGGAAAATACTTTTACTTTGAGTTTTCTTTAGTTTGGGACTTGGAATGAGCTCATCCTGGAGAAATAGATCATGTATCAACGCAAAGAAATAACTTTTACTTTCCTTTTTACACATTATTACACATTTCTAAACTAACGTCTGGAGGATAAGTTCTATTTATTTAAGTTAGAAAACCTTTGGGAGCCACAGTTTGGAAACGTTTTCAACCTGAC
>CM038350.1:1049401-1079401 GCA_021464625.1 Proterorhinus semilunaris | reverse complement strand
GTCTTGTAAACATGTGATTTTCTTGTAAACATGTGATTTTCTTGTAAACATGTGATTTTCTTGTAAACATGTGATTTTCTTGTAAAACACAAATGCTTTTCTTTAACAATGCTGTAAAGTGAATGCGGACAACTGTGATTGTGTAATTCAGGAATTTGTAACGTAAAGTGTTATGTTGTATAAAACACGAGATGTTGTGTCACTGTATCCGGAACGTAAATTCATTTGAATATGTGGGTTGGCGCTTTCTCGCTTCGACCTTTTCAGTTTGTGTTACTTTATTTATTTTCTGCACTGCAATAATGTTAATGTAAATAATCACTCAAATAAATCCAATCAATCAACGTGAAAGTATTCAAAGTATTCAGAATACAGTACTCTGAACAAAGTAACGGAATACATTACAAAATACATTTTTAGTCGAGTATTCTGTAAGTAAATACAACTGCAAAGTATTCTCTCCAACACTGTACTGGAGACATCTATAGCACATGTTGTAACCGAGACAAACGTGTAACAGATTAGATCCTCCTTTATTGATCTCTCTAAAGAGAAAGTCACACTTGAACCACATTGTTTCCTTTTGTACTCGGCTTGGATATTCTCCCCAGTGTGCTGTGACTACACTGTGACACATAGTTCCTTAAACATTCAAACATCAGTGAGGAGATCCTCGGCCCTTTGAGTTTTATGGTAAAACAAAAGTAAATCCGTACATGGATGAGCTCAAATGTTCCGATAACAAATACTAAATAAACTATCAGTGTTGTCATGGTTACTAAATGGAGCACACAACAGTAATGGTGTGTTGTGAAGTTCCCCTGAATATACCCCCCTGTGGAAACACCTCTAAAGTAAATGCTTGTTTAAGGCACAAAACCGTGACATTCACTCTTGGTAGCATCAAAGAGGCGAAACAAAAACAGCTTCAAGTGGCACCTGGTGGCCATCTTCGTGGTCAGGAATAGGACAGGCACTGGATTGTACCTCGTGTATTTGTGGCTTTCACACCATCCTCTGCAACGTTGGGGCTGATGGTGACCCCCTGCGGTACCTCCTCCACTGTGAAGCAAGGATTCCAAAGGCCTTCTCCACTGAGAGCCTGGCTCTGGACACACGATCTGGACCTGGACAGGGCCACATCAGGTCTCTACGCAAGGGGAAGGCCTCATCACCCACAAAAACAAAGGGTTGTGGCCCAAGACGATCACTGTGGGGAAGGATGGTGTGGTGTCCATATAGGGCCTTGCCAAAGTTGGACCTGGCGAGGAGCATCCGAGGAGCGGCCGTGACCCCCCACATCCACTCTCCGAAACAGAGGGTGATCCACTACAGCCAATAGCACCACGGACTGGAGCCTCTTGCTTCATGCTTCCCATCTATGGCTCCAGGACAGTTAGGAAAGTTCCACAAAGTGTAGAGGTCCTGGGCTATAGTTCTCCAGTCATCCGTGTAGGTACAGGCGTGTAATCTCTCACAGGACAACCCCACATAGCCCGGGCTACGTCACAGAGTGGCCTTCACGGAAACGATAGGCTGTTGTCTTGAAGGAACCCCCGTAACACGGTGTCTGTGGGTAAAGAAAATAATCAATCAGTTAATCAATGTGGATCATGGGATGAGATTGAGGAGATTTCTGGTGAGGGTGTGTTCGCAGCAGCAGATAGAAGTTCATCGTTTCCAAGTATTATATTTTCAGTGGAATTCAGTGAATGGACATTTTAAATCTAAACCAAAATATGTACCTTCAACTTTCCACATTTGGTGGGCTGTCAGATAACGTTGCATTTGGTCACCTCAGTTTGCTGCTGTGATAGAAAACGAACTGCCATGATGTTACTAAATGATGACATCACACACATGACCTCCATACATACGTGTGTTTAGCAAAGATGGTATTACACGTGTATTGGGTTGTTCCATTAAGATACTGTATAGCCTATGTTTATTTAAGGGAAGCTTATGAACGTATGAATCAGGCTATGATGAACGTTATGCTGGTATGTGATTCCATTGATCGGGAAATGATTCTTTAAGATTACCATGAGTGGTCATATTGTTATTTGTACTATTTGAGTTATATTATTAGGATTATATCCAATAGAGCACTGCACTTGAAGAGGTTTCAAACCAGTAATGATCGAAATAGGCATTATGTTATGGCTGATGAGCTTCAAGAATAAGCTCTGACAGAGCAGAACCCATGCAGTGAAATATGTGTGTTGACACAATGGAGGCAAATCCAGGCCTGAGTGCGTCACACATGGGGGGTCGACAGAGCCCCCGTTCATTCAATGCAGCCGATTTGACAAAGTAGAAATGGGTCATAACAAATTGAGACGCTGTGGAATTCAATGCCTTGCTTCTTGTGTTTATTGATTATTGATTATTTTTGTTGAGAGGCTATGATCGGTGTGCTGCTTCCTCATGGATGGACTTCTTCTTCTCGTCCAGCTGAAAATAACCACGGATCATGGAACCGCAGCTCTTGGATGAGCTGGTGGCAACATGCAGAAGTTTCCTCAACTTTCTCCGGCAGGTCATAGTGCTGGAGGAGGAGCCCAGCCGGCGCTGGAAATATAGGGCACGTGCCAGTTACTGCCGCCCACGCCCCGCCCATGCCCCGCCCACGCCCCGCCCCTCCCACAAAGGAATGCAACTAGAGCTGGAGCTGCGACTCGTCTGTAGGAGCCTGTGAGCTGCTGTAGACGGGACGTGTTTCTTCTGCAGCTGTGATTTAGGAGCCACGTTCAACCTGCCCTGGGACAGGATGAACCCCTGGGACAGGATGAACCCCTGGGACAGGATGAACCCCTGGACAGGATGAACCCCTGGGACAGGATGAACCCCTGAGGACCTACTCATATCTATCTCATATTCGCCTCACATAGTTTGTAAAGTTGCTGTGAGTCAGAGGGTTTAAGTCCTTCCATAGGGTCACACCTCCTCTGAGTCGTGTTGATTTAGGGGGAGGGGGTTGAACCGGTCAGCCATGATGGTTGTGCACACACACACACACACACACACACACACATGCACGCACGTACATACATGCACATATATGCACGCACATGCACGCATGCACGCACATGCACACACGTGCACACACATGCACATATATGCACATGCACGCACATGCACATATATGCACGCACATGCACGCACGTGCACACACATGCACATATATGCACATATATGCACATGCACGCACATGCACATACATGCACGCGCATGCACGCACATGCACGCACGTGCACACACATGCACATATATGCACATATATGCACGTGCACACGCATGCACGCACGTGCACACACATGCACGCACATGCACATATATGCACACAGTATATGTGTAAATCCACATGTCTGTGGAAAGTTTCCGCTGTGGGTCCAGGGCGTGGCTCTCTGAGCCCCCTGCTGGTGAAAACAGCGTTGCACTTTCTTCACGTGTGTTTTAGTGTGTTGTTATTACATTGCATTTAGCGACAGTTCTTGACCAAAATGACAAAGTAATAAAGTGTGTGTTTCGTAAACACTACATTGTTACGAGACACAAACGTGTGAACGTGTCTGAAGGTCAGAGACTTAAACCGTGTCCATTCCTGTGACATAAAAACTGTCTCGCTCTTTTGAACTGTGAACTAACTGAACATAAAGAAAGACATGAAAGTAAAGCAGAGAAAACAAATGGATGAAGTAAAAGGAACTCTGTCCCAATGGCTCGACCCTGTGGCCTTAAAGCACCTTTCACGTCCAGTCTGACGCGTGTCGGGCTTTTATTGACCCCTCGTCAGGTCACACAATATTAATAATGATTTCAGCTTCACTTCAAACCTTAGAAGGTTCATGTTAGTATGTTCCCTGAAACAAACATTGGGCACAATTCTGATGCTTTTCTTTTGTCTAAATACTGCCACCAAGTGGCTGCTATCGGTATTCCCGCAGACGTCTGAGCAGTATGTGAGGTGAGAGGTTTGTGGTCTAAACGTGTTCCTAATAGCAATGTTTTAGATCATTTTGAACGTATGCTATTTATTGGAGGTCTCCAGCTGAAATGTGTGATCTTTGACTCTCTCAATTTCAATGTTATAGATTTTAATTTGAATAGGAATGTCTTTATTTCGTTTACCAAAAAGCATCATTTTAGTTTTGATATATGTAGTGATCATTTGTTTTTATCGACTTCCTCTGATCTCGGGGACGAGCAGCTGCAGATGTTTCACTCTGCGCCTCCATACCTGCATCCAGTTCGGCCGGAAACAACTTCAGACATTTTAGCAAAAGGGATCCGAGGCCTACGATGAATCAGACTGAAGAGTTATGAATGTTTGAAACGTTGGCGCCCGAAAGCCCGACTAAAGCGTTCAGGCGGAAGTGACGACGTCTCCACGTTTGTGTAACTTTTCTCTGACTCGTCTGTTGCTGTTTTCTGGTTTTATTTGTTGCTTTTTCATCCTCGTTTTCGTCTCATGTTTGTTGCTCTTTTTAGATTTGGGTAAATCCAAACTGACATGTGCTCGGTTCAGGACGGGGTTCAGAGGTTAATCCAGCTGTAAATGAACAGAAACAGGTGAAGCTGTGATAGTGCGCCCCCTGCTGGAACAGCGGACTGTCTCATAGAAACACATTGAGCTTTTGTCATTTACAAATATTTCTGGGTAAACGTTCGACTCTTAAGGCGCTGCTGCAAATCTCATTTTTGTTTATTTATTTTTTATTTTATTTTCATTCTCAGGTTTTGGGCCAGTTCAGTCTCTAACATAAACTTTCCCCTGGACACAAACAAATCCCGAACTGCAGCTTCATGCGTCAAAATAAAGATGTGTCACTTACAGATTTCCTCTCAGTGGAAAACTCCTCTGCCAGTAAAGTCTGCTGTAGTTCAGGGAGTGTCCAGCAGGGGGCGGTCCACTCTTTCTCAGCACAAAGGTCGTTTTAACACAAACAGCATTTCAACAAAAGCTTTGATTTTCATTTTGCAGACATTACAATAGTCACATGTTCAACTCCCTCATGTCGTTATTACAGGTCTTTAAATTACAAATGGCGTCTGTAGGAGAAACAAATCACATTTTGCACGAGTGGATCTGAAGGTTCAACAGAACTTCCATCTGCAACAAAAAGAAAAAAGCCTCGTCACTTTTTTGTAGCGTTCTCGTTTCCGTGGCTCTTTTTTGACGCTCTTTTCAGAAAGCTTTTAGATTTGGGTAATGCCTGGATCATAACTGGAGAAAATGTGCCGGGTTCAGCTGGAGGTTTAGAGGTTTAACTTTAGGGGACAGTGGGGTGAGATGAACCACCCTTATACATGACGACCCGGTCACTGCTAATGACATAGTAATTACAGTAGTAACTACTAGTAATAAGAATGTAGTTCTTGGCTAATTACAGTAGCAGTTAATAGTAATTCATTACAATAACAACTAGGTAATTGCCTAACCCTAACCCTAACTGCCCATGAGGATGTTTTTGCCCAAAAAAGGGTTAAAACTCGCACACTTAAATGTTTGCAGTGTGAGAAATAAACTGGCCGAATTATCTGAGATTTTAGAAAACAATAATATTCATATTTTAGCGTTGACAGAAACACATCTTGATTCATCTTTCTCTGATAGTGCAGTCTTGGTTCAGGGCTATAATATCTTTAGGAAAGGAGGTGGGGTTGCCAGAATCATCTACCAGTAAAATGGAGAGAAGATCTCCTGCGTGACAGTGTGGAGGCTCTCTGGCTGCAAGTCCTTCCACATATTAAACCAGTGCTGGTCAGATGTTGCTATAGACCAAGTGCAAGTTCTATTTACTTCAGTGAATTGTGTCGTGTGGTTGACTATGTCTGTGATTTGGGGAATGAAATCTACCTATTTGGTGATTTTAATATAAACTGGATGTCAGCAGATTGTCACCTAAAGAAACTACTTTTAAATGTCACTGATGCAGGAAACCTAGAACAAGGTGTGAACAAACCAACTAGAATACATTAGAACAGCTGTGGTGAAAGAACATCGACCTGCATAGAACTTATTTTCACTAACGTAAAGGACATGTGCACAGAAGGGATTTCTGTCTCTGTTGGTTTCCATCATATGGTGGCTGTAAATAGGAAAACAAAAGTGCCAAAAGGTAAAGCCAGTGTTGTCTATAAAAGATCTTATAAAACCTTTAGTCAGAGAACATACTGTCACGATATTGAAAACATATGTCGGTCTGATGTGTATAAGGAAGATCACACAGACGCTACAAGTTTTTGAAAATCTATTATACCCAATAATCAACAAACATGCCCCTATAATAAAGTGTACAGTGAGAAATAAATATATAGCAAAACAAACAGCAAATAGAACAGGTCTGAAAGAGGACTGGGTGACCAGTATGAACAGGAACAAGAAACAGGAACATCTCCAGCTGAATATAAGGGAACATTTAAAGGATGGGAAGAAATTGTTCGCATCTATTAACAATATATTGGGGAAACAATCCAGTCGAACGCCTGCTTTTGTTGAAACAGAAAATATATTTTTGACCAAACAGTGAAATAGCAAATTACTTTAATAATGTATTTATTGAAAAGGTGGACAAACTACGACTAAATATACCAATTTATAATTCTGTAAGAAAAACTCATGAGATCGACTCAACTGTTAAAGATAAAACCAGTATACATTTTTAATTTAAAAAAGTTAACACAAAGCAAATTACAATGCATTTAAACTCTTTAGATTTAACCAAGCCGGGGGAATTGATGATTCTGATGCAAAACTCCTGAATAGTGGCCAGTTGCAGAGCTGGACCTGTTTGCCATATTTTCAATACAAGTATAAATAAAAGCATTTTTCCGATTTCCTGGAAAACTGCTAACGTGATCCCAATTCCCAAAAATGCCACACAAAGTTTGAGTGGGTCAAACTGCAGACCAATTAGCTCGCCATCAATACTAAGCAAAAATCTTGAAAAGATTGTTACTGAACAAGTAAAACAATTCCTCACAGATAATAAGTTATTTACACAATTTCAACATGCATATATATATATATACATACATACATACATACATACATACATACATATATATATATATATTATACATATATTATATATATACGAAAACAATTATAATGTAGTTTTTGTTTATAGGTGGTTCTGGGTCAATAGAGAAAAACGAATTAAAATTAAACATTATATTAAATTATTGGTGTTTTTTTAATCTTTTTATTTTGCCAAAATGTCATCATCTACAGGTTAGGTATGAAAAAATGTTTTTATTATAATTAGTTTTGAATAAAATTGCTAATGTGTGTGTGTGTGTGTGTGCGTGTGTGTGTGTGTGTGTGTGTGTGTGTGTGTGTGTGTGTGTGTGTGTATTTGTGTGTATGTGTGTGTTCAGACCTACATCTCCAGGAAAACAAACTAAATACTTTAGTCTTTTTATAAATGACGTCTGTTTTTAGTTTATTTTATGTTTGGGGAAAGAAAACACGACTTAAAGACAGATTTGTGACTTTATTGATGAATATTTTAAAGTTACAAAGTAAAGATTATAATTTCTGCACAACTTAAAGCTCCTCCCTCGACCCAGAACATTGTATAAAAGACAAAACATAAAACACAATTATAATGTTTCACTGATAAAGAAAATCCGTGTCTGCAGTAAATCGTTACAATCACAAGAACAAACAATGGGATTAAATGGAAAAGTTTAAAGAATCAAAGGCTGAAGATCCAACAGTTCAGTTCCCGATAGAAACTCAAGGGTTTTGTTTCCAGGTCAGTCGCTCTTATTGTGGCTTTAATTTAAGGTTTGATTCAAAGTGTTTGTAAAACACATCTGCACCTGAGCGTGAGTGAGGAGCACGAGGTTTATCATTCAAAACAATGTCAATGTATGAGAAACAAATATTATTATATAGAAAAACCTTCAGTATTAGTTCAATACAAGAAGGACGACCTGAACCTGGAGAGAAAAGCTGCTACTTCAGTTTGAGAACATGTGCAGAGTCTCCACAATTCCAGAAAATCCAGACTCCAGCGTAGAGCGGCTGAGAGAACCTGGTCTGGACTCTGTGGAGGAGGGTCATGGTTTGGTTCTGAACGCTGTAAAATGACAGAGCCCCTGCACCGTGGTCCAGGTAAACCCCGATTCTGGACGAGAGCGGACCTGAGACATCGGACCAGACTGAGTTAAAATGAAATCTATAACTTTCATTGATATTGATACACTCTAAGGCCCAGGATTTATCATTGAATCCAAATCTACTTATATCAGAGCTTTTCCTCTGAATGTCTCTGTATGAAACGGCTAAATGAACCCACTCCCCGCTCCACTCCACCTCCCAGTAACAGCGGCCCGTCAGACTCTCTCTGCTCAGGACCTGAGACCACTCACTGAATCTGTCCTGATGATCAGGATATCTCTGAACTTCTCTCACTAATGTTGCTCTTCTGTTTCCATCAGTCAGTTTCAGATTTCTGTGTGCTGTGTTTGGGTCCAGAGTGATCTCTGCTGAATACTGTAAGAAGTCCTCTCTGGTGGTGGGTTCAGCTGGTCTTGGGCTCAGAGCCAGTGTGACGTTGGTCAGTCCCTCCTCCAGACTGAGCTTTAGTTTGTCCCTGAGCTCTGACACGGCTCTGGTCACCTCCTCGAAGCAGCGGCGGGGCCTTGTCTGAATCTCTGTCCTCTGTGAGTCTGTGGACAGTGAAGGACAGAGCTGTAGAAACTGGTCCAGCTCAGAGATGTTCCTCTTCAGCTCAGTCACGTCCCGCTGCAGTTGGTCCTGAAGCTCTTGGACTTGTTTCAGTTGGGTTTGCTCCTCAGAGCGGATCTGCTGCTCCACTTCAGAGCGTCTTTTATCCAGGAGAAGGGCCATCTCTGTGAAGCTGTCCCCACTGCGCTGCACTGCTGTCTGGGCAGAGCAGCTGATGTCTTGGGCCTCCTGCTGGAGCCTCTTCAGGTCTGTCTCTTTGAGCTGGAGGCTCTGGAGCAGCTGTTCCTGCCTCTGGGCTCTCTCCAAGGCTGAGGTCACCACATCGTGGCCCTTGTGTTGCTCCACAGAGCAGACGTAGCAGATGAGCTGCTGGTCGGTGCGGCAGAACATCTTCTTCACTTCGTCGTGTTGAGAGCAGATGTTCTCCTGCAGTTTGTCAGAGGGCGCCACCAGCTGGTGTTTCTGAAAGGCTGCAGCTTCATAATGAGGCTGGAGGTGGCTCTCACAGTATGAGGCCACACACTGCAGACAGGACTTGACGGCTTTCAGCTTCCTCCCAGTGCAGACGTCACAGGGCACATCCTGAGCCCCAGCATAGCAGCGGTCAGCAGGGGGCGCTGTGAGGCCAGGCTTCTTCAGCTGCTCCACTAAACCTGATAACATGATGTTTTTCACCAGCACTGGCCTGGAGCTGAAGCTCTCTCTGCATTCAGGACAGCTGTAAACATGCTTCTCGTCCTCTTGGTCCCAGTGGTTTTTCACACACTTCATGCAGTAGCTGTGTCCACAGGGAACAGCCACTGGATCCTTCAGTAGATCCAAACAGATGGGACACGTAAAGTCCTCTTGGTCCACGGCTTTCTGCGCCATTTCTCTCTCGACAACAGCCCGAGTCTGACTGTAGAGAGTGTGTGAGAGGGAGGAGGAACCAGGAAGCTCAGAGCGAGGGAGGAGGAACCAGGAAGCTCAGAGCGAAGGAGGAGGAACCAGGAAGCTCAGAGCGAGGCTGAGTGACAGAGGGAGGGGCATAAACGGCTGAGTCACGGCTCAAACATGTTTTTATCTCACAGATGTTGTTCTGGAAACAAATCTCCAAATCAAGTTCAGGCAAAGTCTATGTGAAAAGTGCAGCTTTATCTGAGATCACTGCAGAAAACTTTGACCAATGTCCAACAACTGACAGATGGACTTGTGTCAAAAGTCACTTTTAAACTGGAGTGAACAATGAACTTCAGAAACATTAAGTCACAGTTAATGTTGAACAGTTTGCAGGCGACACTTGAGCCCAATCGTATGGACAGAGGAGCCGAGTGTCAGAGAGAGAAGTGTTTAAACTAGACAGACGGGTCGGTTCAGCTGCTTCAAATCAGTGCAATGGAAACACAGGACAAAGCTCTGCAACACTGGAATCAATAAAGTCAGGAAAATACTTTTACTTTGAGTTTTCTTTAGTTTGGGACTTGGAATGAGCTCATCCTGGAGAAATAGATCATGTATCAACGCAAAGAAATAACATTTACTTTCCTTTTTACACATTATTACACATTTCTAAACTAACGTCTGGAGGATAAGTTCTATTTATTTAAGTTAGAAAACCTTTGGGAGCCACAGTTTGGAAACGTTTTCAACCTGACATTTATTCATCAGCAGTTTTATAATATTATATAGTTTTAAGGCCAGACGCTGCAGGTGAACAGGGGAAAATGTAATATAGAGAAATCACTTTGAAACTTTGAAATCACTGATATAAATATGAGACAAAAATGTGTTGCAAGTTTCCTGTCACTTTATGTTTTCATATAAAAATGAGTTTTTTGCAAAATGGAGCGACTAAAGTTTAGTCCCTTTGTCTGCACATGTGTCCTGTGTTTATGTCTCCCGTCTTTAGCCGCTCTGTCTCCCACAAAGGAAATGACCATATTTGGATTACAGCCTCATCATGCTACATGTGTAGGGGCCCCAGAGATGAGAAGGTTGAGAACCACTGCCTGTTTCTTAGCTGTTCCAGCTTTGATCAGAAGACGGCTCTTTGACCAATCAGAGGAGAGAACCCTCTGCGGTTACAGAGGAAGAGGAGCAGAGAGGAAGAGGAGGAAGCTCCTGGAGCAGCAGGAACAGAACTCTTTTATTTGAAACGGCACAGTGGACTTCATGGATCGATGGATGGAGTTAAGCAGCGACATGAAAAGTTCTAGTTTCTCGTTCACGTAATCGTACGAGTGTCGCATTTCAGTCGTAATAAAGATCGTAACAAACGTGAATATTCTTCTCATGAGCTGCTCGGTTCATGGCGCCGTAGAATATATTCCTTTAGTTTAGTGATGGATTCTAATATTCAAGCCAAGACAAAGCGGGAAAAAAACAAGGAATAAATGATGAAGAAGAAAAACCCAGATGATTTTTTTGTTTTTTAAATGACAACAAACAACCTCCCTAACCCGTCCAGGACCTTCCAGGACCTTCCAGGACCTTCCAGGACCTTCCAGGATGAAACAGTGTCTCTGCTGTGATTGGCCGCTCATTTGGACATTTCTTTCCAAAACTGCGTCTGTCCCGTTGAGTCGTATCGGCCGCTGCTCAACACAAACTGTCTGACTGGACGTTTTGGAGGAAGCGTTGACGCCTCATTTGAAAGCTAAGACCTACAAAAGTGACGGTAACCTTTAGGTGGTGTTGCTGCTGCTTGTTTGTGTTTCCGTCACATGTGGGTGTTAAGTAGGGTTAGACTTCATTGAGAAGGTGTAACTGGTACAAACCCACTTTTCCACTGAACTGATCTGCTGATCTAACCTGAAGGTCAATGATCACACCCACATTTCTCACTGATCTTCTCTCTTTAGATCCAAGTTCTGATGCTGTTGGTCCAGGGACAGCGTTAACCTCTGAACCCAGCACATGTTCTCCAGTTCTGCTTTACCCAAATCTAAAAGCGACAAAAATGAGACGGAGACGAGAAGAAAACACTTTTGTCACTTTCTATGACTCTTCTGTCGTTCTTTTGTTGCATTTTTTTACACTTTTTCATCCTCGTTTTCGTCTCATTTTTCTTGCTCTTTTTCAAGAAGCTTTTAGATTTGGGTAAATCCAAACTGTAGAAAATGTGCTCTTTTCAGGACGGGATTAAGAGGTTAATCCAGCTGTAAATGAACAGAAACAAGTTTATTTGTAGAGCACAATTCATACACAAGGCAATTCAAAGCTTCACAGCTGCAGAAAATTACAAGAAAACAGATCAAATCAATAAAACATCAACATAAAGTTCATCAATGACAGTAAAAGGCCAGAGTGCAGATAAAATACTTTCAGTTTTCATCTGCTCGGGTAAAAAGAGCTGTTTTCAGCCTGGATTTGAACATTGTCAGAGTTGAGGCCTGTCTCACATCCTCATGAAGACTGTTCCAGATTTTAGCTTCAGCCTCAGCGTGTTTAGTCCTGACTCTGGGAACCACCAGGAGACCCCTCCCTGAAGTTCTCAGGGCCCGAGATGGTTCATACGGCTCTAACATGTCAGAGATGGACTTTGGTGCTAAACCATGAAAAGACTTGTACACAAGCAGAGCTGTTTTAAATTCTATTCTCTGAGTGACAGGAAGCCAGTGCAGAGACCGGAGCACTGGACTAATATGGTGGTATTTCCTGGTCGTCTAACCTGCTGGAGACAAACGCATGGATGAGTGTCTCCAAGTCTGGTTCTGACACTATTCCTCTGATCTTCATGTTTTTCAGATGGTAAAAAGCTGATGATGTCTTTGCTTTGATGAGGCTGTTTAAGAGAAACAAGTGAAAATAAATGACTGTCTCACAGAAAGAGAAAAACACTGATCTTTTGTCATTTCCTGTGATTTATAAACATTTCTGGGTAAAATGTTCAACTAAAGGTGAATTTATCAATAACAAAGCTGTGATAGTGCGCCCTCTGCTGGAACTGCGGCTCCACCACAGTATTATTTGTTCAGGCCGTTTTGTGTCATGTAGAACCAGTTTACATGTTCTACGTTTCACTGTAATTGCAGTAACGTGTCTCCGGCCCGGGAGTGCTGTCCTTTCTTTCCCTTAGAAACGATTCCCAGGAAGCGGCGCCAGTCGGAGCCGTTTGTGAGTCGAGTTTTGTGTTGGTCAGTTATTGTTTATGACAAATCTTCATTTTGACGCTTGAAGCTGCAGTTGTTTGTTCCCACGTTTACTGTTTATGTTAGAGACTGAACCGGCCCATTTCTGGAGCACGTTTTCTCCACTTCAGCTTTACCCAAATCTAAAAGGTTCGTTGGTCTTAGCCAGGCGTCTCAGACACGCGGCCCGGGGGCCAAATGCGGCCCGCGAGATGATTTCTTATTTATATTACATGCGCCCTGTCGGTAAATGGCATTAAACACGTTAGAACTACATTTCCCATGATGCACCAGTGCCTCTGCGGACGCCAGAATGACGTCATCAGACGACTTATCAACTTTGTTCAACAAAGGAACGTACCAACAGCAGCGGACTGAGAGAGGAGCTTCTGAAACAGGTGGAGACTGTCAGAACACGAGGAGAACCTTTAACCCTGTGCTGGAAAAGTGACATAAACACCTTTACCTTCTTTACCTTCAGGACTTTGCAAAGTGAACTCGTCGTCATTAGTGTAAAAGCGTCACAACAGGAAAGTGAGGAGCCTTTTCTCTCCATCTGTCTCAGAGCAACATCATGTCAATTAATAAAGATGAAATTAAGGATCCACAGTTACATTCAAATAAATAATATGGAAATGTATAAAAAATAGAGCCGGGACTCGATTAAAAAAATGAATCTAATTAATTAGAGGCTTTGTAATTAATTAATTGAAATTAATCGCATATAAATAATTGACCTGAGAACAGTGAGAAGTAAGTTTTTTCATAAGGATTTTTAGTATAACATTGAATAATGACTTAAGCTTAAGCAACAAAATATTGTTTATTTTTGACCAACCAAGTCCAACAGACCAGTGCAATATTGCCATTAAGGCAAGTGTGATTAATTTCGATTAATATTTTTAATCGCACTAAACCTCATGTAATTAATTAATCGCAATTAATCGAAAAAAGTCCCGGCCCTAATAAAAAATACTGCAAATAATTACTGCCACGTTGCCAGTAAACAATATAAGCCCATCAGTTCTCTGACTGCAGGTCACAAAAGGCCTGAGGCCGATGACCCACATTATTTCCTTGAGCTGAAGCTTTTTGCTCGTGCTCATCATCAGCTCCAGGCCCTGGTGGAGCTTTTCTACACTCGATTAAAAGGACGTTTTACATTTTGCATTTCTTTCTAAACAGACCAACAGAAACTGGACCTGGTCCTGAAAGATCCTTCACTGAGGCCCTGAACCAGTTCACCTGAACCAACATCACAAAGACACTAATTGTCTGAGTCATTTCTAGAAGCTCAGCAGATGTTTGGCCGATTGGAAACCTCCTGAAGCTTAAACATGTGCAGTTAATGTAGCGTCGGTTTAAGGTTTATTACAGCACACAATAAAAAGTTGCTAAATCATAACTGACTTAATAAAAAAGGCTTTGTCTGTTGTGGCCCCCGACCATCACTGGGTTTGCATCTGTGGCCCCCAGTCCAGATGAGAGCCCTGGTCTTCGCTATAACACTGGCCTATAGGCTGTGAGCTAAAGTCCAGAGGCTTTTAGATTTGAGTACGGCCACACTGGAGAACATGCGGTTAAAGATTCACTCACAGTGGAGCTGTTCCTCCTCTGTCAGTAAAGTCTGCTGTAATTCAGGGAGTGTCCAGCAGAGAGAGCCACACTCAAACTAGACGCTCTTCTTTCTTTGTCGCTCACGACCAAGTCCAAGTTCACAAAACCAAACAGCATTTCCACAAAAGGTTTACACACGTTTGATTTTCATTGTGCATCAGTGGCATAAGTTTAAACAGAGAAAAGTGTCTTTTTATTTATTTGTATTTGATCCGGGACAATGCACAAACAACATTAGTCTGAGAAAGAAGAGATGTCATGTGCCAGGTTAGAGCGAAAATACTCATTTCCACCGCAGTCCCGGGACAGGTCGATACTCACACAAGTCCATCAAATATAAACAGAATAATACATCACTAATACTGGACTCAGGGTTCGTAGGAGTTGATTTGAGACGGAAACTGTATTTGTGGCGCAGGGTTCGTAGGAGTTGATTTGAGACTGAAACTGTATTTGTGGCGCAGGGTTCGTAGGAGTTGATTTGAGACAGAAACTGTATTTGTGGCGCAGGGTTCATAGGAGTTGATTTGAGACGGAAACTGTATTTGTGGCGCAGGGTTCATAGGAGTTGATTTGAGACGGAAACTGTATTTGTGGCGCAGGGTTCGTAGGAGTTGATTTGAGACTGAAACTGTATTTGTGGCGCAGGGTTCATAGGAGTTGATTTGAGACGGAAACTGTATTTGTGGCGCAGGGTTCATAGGAGTTGATTTGAGACGGAAACTGTATTTGTGGCGCAGGGTTCATAGGAGTTGATTTGAGACGGAAACTGTATTTGTGGCGCAGGGTTCATAGGAGTTGATTTGAGACAGAAACTGTATTTGTGGCGCAGGGTTCATAGGAGTTGATTTGAGACAGAAACTGTATTTGTGGCGCAGGGTTCATAGGAGTTGATTTGAGACGGAAACTGTATTTGTGGCGCAGGGTTCGTAGGAGTTGATTTGAGACGGAAACTGTATTTGTGGCGCAGGGTTCATAGGAGTTGATTTGAGACAGAAACTGCATTTGTGGCGCAGGGTTCATAGGAGTTGATTTGAGACGGAAACTGTATTTGTGGCGCAGGGTTCATAGGAGTTGATTTGAGACGGAAACTGTATTTGTGGCGCAGGGTTCATAGGAGTTGATTTGAGACGGAAACTGTATTTGTGGCGCAGGGTTCATAGGAGTTGATTTGAGACGGAAACTGTATTTGTGGCGCAGGGTTCATAGGAGTTGATTTGAGACGGAAACTGTATTTGTGACGCAGGGTTCGTAGGAGTTGATTTGAGACAGAAACTGTATTTGTGGCGCAGGGTTCATAGGAGTTGATTTGAGACAGAAACTGTATTTGTGACGCAGGGTTCGTAGGAGTTGATTTGAGACAGAAACTGTATTTGTGGCGCAGGGTTCATAGGAGTTGATTTGAGACGGAAACTGTATTTGTGGCGCAGGGTTCATAGGAGTTGATTTGAGACAGAAACTGTATTTGTGGCGCAGGGTTCATAGGAGTTGATTTGAGACAGAAACTGTATTTGTGGCGCAGGGTTCATAGGAGTTGATTTGAGACGGAAACTGTATTTGTGGCGCAGGGTTCATAGGAGTTGGTTTGAGACAGAAACTGTATTTGTGGCGCAGGGTTCATAGGAGTTGATTTGAGACAGAAACTGTATTTGTGGCGCAGGGTTCATAGGAGTTGATTTGAGACAGAAACTGTATTTGTGGCGCAGGGTTCATAGGAGTTGATTTGAGACAGAAACTGTATTTGTGGCGCAGGGTTCATAGGAGTTGATTTGAGACGGAAACTGTATTTGTGGCGCAGGGTTCATAGGAGTTGGTTTGAGACAGAAACTGTATTTGTGACGCAGGGTTCGTAGGAGTTGATTTGAGACAGAAACTGTATTTGTGGCGCAGGGTTCATAGGAGTTGATTTGAGACAGAAACTGTATTTGTGACGCAGGGTTCGTAGGAGTTGATTTGAGACAGAAACTGTATTTGTGGCGCAGGGTTCATAGGAGTTGATTTGAGACGGAAACTGTATTTGTGGCGCAGGGTTCATAGGAGTTGATTTGAGACAGAAACTGTATTTGTGGCGCAGGGTTCATAGGAGTTGGTTTGAGACAGAAACTGTATTTGTGGCGCAGGGTTCATAGGAGTTGATTTGAGACGGAAACTGTATTTGTGGCGCAGGGTTCATAGGAGTTGGTTTGAGACAGAAACTGTATTTGTGACGCAGGGTTCGTAGGAGTTGATTTGAGACAGAAACTGTATTTGTGGCGCAGGGTTCATAGGAGTTGATTTGAGACAGAAACTGTATTTGTGGCGCAGGGTTCATAGGAGTTGATTTGAGACGGAAACTGTATTTGTGGCGCAGGGTTCATAGGAGTTGATTTGAGACAGAAACTGTATTTGTGGCGCAGGGTTCGCTCTAACAGCCCGTGGTCACATGAGCGGCCGCTGCTGTGGGACAAAGCGTCCGGTGCCCGGAGCGTTTTCACAGCATTTGCATGAGAAAGGCCTGAGCGGAGGACAAGAGCTCTCTGCTGTCACACACTCTGAGCACCCGCACCATGGACAGCCCCCAGAGCACCCAGAGCACCTTCCTGTACTTCGCCTACGGGAGCAACCTGCTGACCCCTCGGCCACGGTGCACTGCGTCGCCAAACTCAAGGTACGGCCCCCCCCAGCCGCCGCGTGCAAGTGTCTGTGACCCGACCAGAGTCCAGCTACAGTGTGGAGTCTGTGGAGCGACTACAGGGCAGATGTTGTTAAAGAGTGCCATGAAAACACAGGGAATGACCGGATTTGGATCACAGCCTTTCCTGCTACACGTGGATACCAAACTGGGCAGTATTTGTGAATGAATAAGCGTGGGAAAGACCAGAGAGCAACACAGACATGTTGGAGGACATTTTACAAACTGTTTCAAAACGTTTGCAAAAAAAATCAAAACTTTACAATTTTTTAAAAACTGTTTAAAAATAATAATTTAAAAAATCGTACATTTTCCAACATTTTAAAACCTTTCTTTATTGCCCATTGACATTGTGCGTATTTGTGTGTATTTGTGTGTATGTGTGTGTTGTATGTGTAATTGTGTGTATGTGTGTATTTGTGTGTATGTGTGTGTATGTGTGTGTTGTGTGTGTATTTGTGTGTAATTGTGTGTATTTGTGTCTGTTTGTGTGTATTTGTGTGTATTTGTGTGTAATTGTGTGTATTTGTGTGTATTTGTGTGTATGGATGTGTTGTGTGTGTATTTGTGTGTAATTGTGTGTGTATTTGTGTGTATTTGTGTTTCTGTGTATCGATACACTATTATCTTGTGTGAGCACTGAAATGGCATATTTAAAAACATGGTTCGACCAAAACAAATTATTATTAAATTGGGAAAAAACAAATCTATGATTTTTGGGACGAGGAAGATTGAGGGGAATGTTAACATCACTATTGAACATTCAAGGATTGAGAGAGTTACCAAGAGAACATTTCTGGGAGTCATGTTGGATACTAAATTCAGCTGGAAGCCACATATTGAATATATTCGAACAAAAGTGAGTAAATGCAAAGGTATTTTGCATAAAGTAAAATATGTTTTTGATAAGGCTTCCTTATTTCTTTTATATTCTTCATTAATTGTCCCTTATTTTACATATTGTGTCGAGGTCTGGGGAAACGCATGCAAAAGTGTAATAGATCGAATGTCTTTGCTACAAAAAAAGGCTGTAAGAATTATAAGTCCTAAAGGCTCTAGAGAACACACCAACGACCTTTTTGTGAAGCTGAAACTATTACAATTTAAAGATCTCGCCAATTTAAAAATGTTACAGACCATGTGGAAAATTAAACACAAGTTGGTCCCTGAACATATTTATAAGAAACTGACCTTGATCACAGACGACACGAGGAGAAAAGGAAACGTTTGTCCCGTTCTCCCGAACCTCACTGAGACAGAGGTTTCTCGGTTGCTGGAGTAAGATTATGGAATTCATTAAAGAACACATTAAAATGTTCTCAAACAATAGATACATTTAAACATATGTTCAAGGAGATGCAGATGGAAAAATATATACAAAAAACATAACTTATATGCTGAAATGAATAAAAAAAGGAAAAAAAAATAAAAAATGTTGTTTGTTAAAATTGTTACAATTATCGATATTGTAAAACCAAAAACCGTGTCACAAATCTGTTGAATGGATCACCTGCCGTTTTTGGTCATGGATTTTCTTATAATTATTACAAAGGGACAATAAGACAATGTCTTCCTCATGCTCCTTTTCACCATGTACTGTTCATATTAATGTATGACCCCGTAAAGACAAATATGAACATGATGTGCTCCCCCTACCCTACTCTGGCGGTATTGAAGGCTCCATTGTGATTGGTTCTTTATGGGGACATGTGCGGGATATGTGTCCGGGCATGTTGAGTGATTTCGGAAGACATCTAATGGTAATGCGAAGAAGAAGGACCAAGAGAAAGTTCACTCCAAAGAAGACAAGAAAATATATTGGTAAGTATCTAGTCCTTGTTAAATATACGTTATCAAGTGGAAGTCTGAATGGAACTTAGCCCCGGCCTGGAGGATTTATCCCCGGGCTGGATGATTTGGGGACCGGGCTATTGGGTTTTGGAGCTGGCTGTGGAACTTAGCCCCAGCCTTGGTGAGTTTTCCCCGGCCTGGATGAGTTGGGGGGTGTAGTCCGAGGAGGGGTGCTTAAGAGTGGGTCCGAGATGTGGGCTGTGTGTCCCCGGAGGTCCAGAGGAGTCAGGGGGGCGAGTGTGTGCATGTAGGGCCGGGGTAGGAGTGCCCCGAGCCGGGTAGTGTTAGTGGAGGAGAGGGTGGGTCATTGTGGTGGATGTTGGTGCGGGGCTGGTAGCTTTAGGAGCAGGCTGGTCAGAGGAGGTCCAGAGGAGCCAGGGGGGCGAGTGTGTGCACGTAGGCCGGGGTTGGAGTGCCCTGAGCCGGGTAGTGTAAGTGGAGTAGAGGGTGGGTCATTGTGGTGGATGTTGGTGCGGGGCTGGTAGCTTTAGGAGCAGGCTGGTCAGAGGAGGTCCAGAGGAGCCAGGGGGGCGAGTGTGTGCATGTAGGGCCGGGGTAGGAGTGCCCTGAGCCGGGTAGTGTAAGTGGAGTAGAGGGTGGGTCATTGTGGTGGATGTTGGTGCGGGGCTGGTAGCTTTAGGAGCAGGCTGGTCAGAGGAGGTCCAGAGGAGCCAGGGGGGCGAGTGTGTGCACGTAGGCCGGGGTTGGAGTGCCCTGAGCCGGGTAGTGTAAGTGGAGTAGAGGGTGGGTCATTGTGGTGGATGTTGGTGCGGGGCTGGTAGCTTTAGGAGCAGGCTGGTCAGAGGAGGTCCAGAGGAGCCAGGGGGGCGAGTGTGTGCACGTAGGCCGGGGTTGGAGTGCCCTGAGCCGGGTAGTGTAAGTGGAGTAGAGGGTGGGTCATTGTGGTGGATGTTGGTGCGGGGCTGGTAGCTTTAGGAGCAGGCTGGTCAGAGGAGGTCCAGAGGAGCCAGGG
Organism: Proterorhinus semilunaris; assembly: GCA_021464625.1. Classification (NCBI taxonomy): domain Eukaryota; kingdom Metazoa; phylum Chordata; class Actinopteri; order Gobiiformes; family Gobiidae; genus Proterorhinus; species Proterorhinus semilunaris. The sequence goes on along the minus strand of CM038350.1, from coordinate 1,059,479 downwards.
GGGCGAGTGTGTGCACGTAGGCCGGGGTTGGAGTGCCCTGAGCCGGGTAGTGTAAGTGGAGTAGAGGGTGGGTCATTGTGGTGGATGTTGGTGCGGGGCTGGTAGCTTTAGGAGCAGGCTGGTCAGAGGAGGTCCAGAGGAGCCAGGGGGGCGAGTGTGTGCACGTAGGCCGGGGTTGGAGTGCCCTGAGCCGGGTAGTGTAAGTGGAGTAGAGGGTGGGTCATTGTGGTGGATGTTGGTGCGGGGCTGGTAGCTTTAGGAGCAGGCTGGTCAGAGGAGGTCCAGAGGAGCCAGGGGGGCGAGTGTGTGCACGTAGGCCGGGGTTGGAGTGCCCTGAGCCGGGTAGTGTAAGTGGAGTAGAGGGTGGGTCATTGTGGTGGATGTTGGTGCGGGGCTGGTAGCTTTAGGAGCAGGCTGGTCAGAGGAGGTCCAGAGGAGCCAGGGGGGCGAGTGTGTGCATGTAGGGCCGGGGTAGGAGTGCCCTGAGCCGGGTAGTGTAAGTGGAGTAGAGGGTGGGTCATTGTGGTGGATGTTGGTGCGGGGCTGGTAGCTTTAGGAGCAGGCTGGTCAGAGGAGGTCCAGAGGAGCCAGGGGGGCGAGTGTGTGCACGTAGGCCGGGGTTGGAGTGCCCTGAGCCGGGTAGTGTAAGTGGAGTAGAGGGTGGGTCATTGTGGTGGATGTTGGTGCGGGGCTGGTAGCTTTAGGAGCAGGCTGGTCAGAGGAGGTCCAGAGGAGCCAGGGGGGCGAGTGTGTGCACGTAGGCCGGGGTTGGAGTGCCCTGAGCCGGGTAGTGTAAGTGGAGTAGAGGGTGGGTCATTGTGGTGGATGTTGGTGCGGGGCTGGTAGCTTTAGGAGCAGGCTGGTCAGAGGAGGTCCAGAGGAGCCAGGGGGGCGAGTGTGTGCACGTAGGCCGGGGTTGGAGTGCCCTGAGCCGGGTAGTGTAAGTGGAGTAGAGGGTGGGTCATTGTGGTGGATGTTGGTGCGGGGCTGGTAGCTTTAGGAGCAGGCTGGTCAGAGGAGGTCCAGAGGAGCCAGGGGGGCGAGTGTGTGCACGTAGGCCGGGGTTGGAGTGCCCTGAGCCGGGTAGTGTAAGTGGAGTAGAGGGTGGGTCATTGTGGTGGATGTTGGTGCGGGGCTGGTAGCTTTAGGAGCAGGCTGGTCAGAGGAGGTCCAGAGGAGCCAGGGGGGCGAGTGTGTGCACGTAGGCCGGGGTTGGAGTGCCCTGAGCCGGGTAGTGTAAGTGGAGTAGAGGGTGGGTCATTGTGGTGGATGTTGGTGCGGGGCTGGTAGCTTTAGGAGCAGGCTGGTCAGAGGAGGTCCAGAGGAGCCAGGGGGGCGAGTGTGTGCACGTAGGCCGGGGTTGGAGTGCCCTGAGCCGGGTAGTGTAAGTGGAGTAGAGGGTGGGTCATTGTGGTGGATGTTGGTGCGGGGCTGGTAGCTTTAGGAGCAGGCTGGTCAGAGGAGGTCCAGAGGAGCCAGGGGGGCGAGTGTGTGCACGTAGGCCGGGGTAGGAGTGCCCTGAGCCGGGTAGTGTAAGTGGAGTAGAGGGTGGGTCATTGTGGTGGATGTTGGTGCGGGGCTGGTAGCTTTAGGAGCAGGCTGGTCAGAGGAGGTCCAGAGGAGTCAGGGGGGCGAGTGTGTGCATGTAGGGCCGGGGTAGGAGTGCCCTGAGCCGGGTAGTGTAAGTGGAGTAGAGGGTGGGTCATTGTGGTGGATGTTGGTGCGGGGCTGGTAGCTTTAGGAGCAGGCTGTGGAACTTAGCCCCAGCCTTGGTGAGTTTTCCCCGGCCCTGATGAGTTGGGGACCGGGGTATTGGGTTTAGGAGCTGGCTGTGGAACTTAGCCCCAGCCTGGGTGGTTCTTTGTAGGTTCAAGTATTGTCTGTTTATCTTTCAGAGTGACACTGGGAAGGACCAAAGGCAGGAGATGGCACAAGAAAAAAACAACCCAGACTCAGACCCAGACTATGTGGGTGATGAAGATTTAGATGAGCTCCCCCATCCAAATATATGGCTGACACAAAAGTCGGATACAAGTCTTGCTCCTGCTTCTAGTGCACCGGGAACCAGCCAGCAAGGTAGTTCTTCATACACCTCAGAGTTGCATTCAGAGAATGGTCCACAAAGAGGAGACCCACAGCGGACAAGTTCCATAAATTACTGCTTTGTCTGCGGTAAGCCCCAGAAGAAAATATCGAGACATCTTAAAACACACAAGACCAATGCAGAGATTGTACAAGTCTTTTCCCTTACTGATGTCAAGGAGCGCAACAAACGGATTGAAAAAATTAGGAATAAAGGGAACTTTTTACACAATCAAGCAGTATTACAAAGTGGGAAAGGGCAATTGAAAGTGAAGCGACGATGCAAAAAAAAAGCTTTGGATGGAAAGTTTATTCACTGCATGTATTGTCAAGGCATGTTTCTCCGCAAAGAACTATGGAGGCATACTCGCAGGTGCCCTCACAAACCCGAAGATGCAAACCAAGAAGAGACGTCTGGAAGGAGAAGGATCCTCGGCTCTGCATCAGCTCAGGATGCCGCATTATGTGCGCAAATCTCGGGTGGGGTTTGGAAGCTTCTCAGTGTTATGAACGTGGATGAAGTTGGATCAGTTGTGCGAAATGACTTCTGTATTCTCCAGTTTGCCCAGTCACTTTACAACATTCATGGACAAGATACAACAAAGTATGAATACATAAGACAAAAACTGAGAGAAGTGGGACGTCTGCTGCTGTGCTTGCGGACAGATTTCTCTGTGCCGACCCTGGAAGATGCTGTTAGGCCTGCAAACTTTGAGAAAGTGGTACAAGCGGTCAAAAAGGTAGCAGGTTTTAATGATGACAATCTTTCGTACAAAACCCCGAGCCTTGCTCTTAAACTCGGCCACACACTGAATAAGATCTGCGACATCATCCACTGCCGGAGCTTGATGGCAGAAGATGAGAAGCTGGTGAAGTATACTGAAACATTTAAGAAGTTGCTCAGTACCAAGTGGAAAGAATATGTATCTCACAATGCCCTTAACACACTGAGCGATGCCAAGTTTAATAAACCGTTAACCTTACCATTCACTGAAGATGTTGTGAAACTTCACAAGTTTTTGGAAAAGGCAGCAGAAGAGGCCACAAGCAAACTGCAAGAAACAGATGATGCTCAAACTTATGCCCGTCTTGCCATGGTGTTGCTCACACAAATCATTGTGTTCAACCGTCGGCGAGCTGGAGAGGTTTCCAAAATGCCTCTGAAACATTTTCTGGAGAGGGATAATCAACAACTTCATGCGGATGTAAGCCTTGGTTTATCGGACACAGAAAAGAAGCTCTGCCGGTATCTAAGTCGCGTGGAAATTATGGGTAAAAGAGGGAGAAAAGTTGCAGTTCTTCTCCCCCGACCTGTTGTCAATGGTCTTACACTCCTCACAAATAAGAGGAAAGAATGTGGTGTGTCTCCCTCAAACCCATTCTTATTTGCACGACCCAAAGCACCAACCCATTATAGAGGAAGTGACTGCCTGAGACGTTTCTCCACACAGTGCGACACAAAGTACCCCGAGCACCTCCGGTCGACCGGTCTCAGGAAACATGTGGCCACGCTATCTCAAGTCTTAAACCTCCAGGAGAATGAGCTGGATCAGGTGGCAGACTTCCTTGGACATGATATCCGCGTACACAGGGAATTCTACAGACTGCCTGTTCCAACAACACAACTTGCAAAGATATCCAAAGTATTGCTTTTAATGGAGAAGGGATCCATTTCCTCGCTAAAAGGAAAGACGCTGGAGGAGATTGAACTTGAAGGTTTGTTAAATGTATCTCTTATCTGGGTGTGCATGTAGGCCGGGGTGGGAGTGCCCTGAGCCGGGTAGTGTTAGTGGAGGAGAGGGTGGGTCATTGTGGTGGATGTTGGTGCGGGGCTGGTAGCTTTAGGAGCAGGCTGGTCAGAGGAGGTCCAGAGGAGTCAGGGGGGCGAGGGTGTGCATGTAGGCCGGGGTAGGAGTGCCCCGAGCCGGGTAGTGTTAGTGGAGGAGAGGGTGGGTCATTGTGGTGGATGTTGGTGCGGGGCTGGTAGCTTTAGGAGCAGGCTGGTCAGAGGAGGTCCAGAGGAGTCAGGGGGGCGAGGGTGTGCATGTAGGCTGGGGTGGGAGTGCCCTGAGCCGGGTAGTGTTAGTGGAGGAGAGGGTGGGTCATTGTGGTGGATGTTGGTGCGGGGCTGGTAGCTTTAGGAGCAGGCTGGTCAGAGGAGGTCCAGAGGAGTCAGGGGGGCGAGGGTGTGCATGTAGGCTGGGGTAGGAGTGCCCTGAGCCGGGGAGTGTTAGTGGAGGAGAGGGTTGGTGGTTGTGGTGGTTGTGGTGGGTGTTGGTGCGGGGCTGGTAGCTTTAGGAGCAGGCTGGGGATCTTAGCCCCAGCCTTGGTGAGTTTTCCCCGGCCTGGTGGCTTTAGGAGCGGGCTGATTGAATTTAATCCCCCTTTTGTTTTTAGATGAAATTCCCATCAGTGCAGATGAGGCCGAAGCGGAGAGTCACAGTGACTCGGGGGACTCTGCTGAGAAACAAGCGGCAACTGTGGTTATAGATGATGACCCGATGGACATGGCTGATGGAGATACCTTTGATTTTGAAGGCAAGTTCTTCTGTTTACTCTTGTAGTAGTCTTGCTCTGACTTATTCACATTGTTTTGTTTAAATTAATTCCTAATTTTCCTTTTCAGAGGCAGCACAGAGGCCTGCAAAGCAACCTGGACCAAAACGCAGAGTGACAAAAAGAGCATGGTCAAAGACTGAAGAAGCAGCTGTAATGCGGCATTTTAAAAAACACATCAAGAAAGGAAAACTGGCCACAAAAAATGAAGTAACTCAGTGTAAGCAAGCAGAAATGGCCTTAAGTCAGAGAACACTGCAGAATATAAGAGACTTTGTGAGAAATCGTGGACTAGCACGTAAAAGACAACTAAAGGTAAAAGATGGATAAGCATGGAGTGTATGTATGAAGAACATTAAAACTTTTCCAGCCTCTAATTGTGGTTCATCCATCCATCCATTTTCTCCCACTTGTCCGTTGCCGGGTCGTGGAGGCAGCCGTTGGAGCTGCCCAAATCACATAGCACCAGTCCCCTATGGCTCCTCCTGCAGGTGGTGGGTCCTCGGAAGTACGGCCTCATGGTTCCAAACGGGCCTGTTGGTCTCTCATAGGGGAATTGTGGTTCAGTTATGTTTAAAGTCCTCATAATTCATCTTTGGTCCTCATGAACCACCTTCTGGTCGGTGGCTGTGTATAGACAACCGTAGCTGATACAAGGATGTTAAATAGACCTAAATTTTTTTCAGATTTTTTACAGTTAGTCTATCCAGAGCTTATCTCTCTAGGACCTTGGGAAACCATAGTCCTCTTAAACCACACCAGGGTTGGTTTTTCCAAAAGGTCAACATAAACCATAAAACCACGTATGTGTGTGTGTGTATTTGTGTGTATTTGTGTGTATGTGTGTGTATGTGTTTGTGTGTATATGTGTGTGTATGTGTGTGCATGTGTGTGTATTTGTGTGTATGTGTGTATATGTGTTTGTGTGTATGTGTGTGTATTTGTGTGTACGTGTGTATATGTGTGTGTATTTGTGTGTATGTGTGTATATGTGTTTGTGTGTATGTGTTTGTGTGTATGTGTTTGTGTGTATATGTGTTTGTGTGTGTGTGTTTGTGTGTACGTGTGTTTGTGTATGTGTGTATGTGTGTGTGTATGTGTGTATTTGTGTGTGTGTTTGTGTGTGAGCTGAACTGAAGGACAGAGAGGAACACATTTCATAAACACTTGTTTAAAGTTCTGGACAAAGACATTTCCAGAGTTAAAGTGCACGTGTCGTTTATTCTTTGATATTTCAGTTCAGACCTACATCTCCAGGAAAACAAACTAAATACTTGAGTCTTTTTATAAATGACGTCTGTTTTTAGTTTATTTTATGTTTGGGGAAAGAAAACACGACTTAAAGACAGATTTGTGACTTTATTGATGAATATTTTAAAGTTACAAAGTAAAGATTATAATTTCTGCACAACTTAAAGCTCCTCCCTCGACCCAGAACATTGTATAAAAGACAAAACATAAAACACAATTATAATGTTTCACTGATAAAGAAAATCCGTGTCTGCAGTAAATCGTTACAATCACAAGAACAAACAATGGGATTAAATGGAAAAGTTTAAAGAATCAAAGGCTGAAGATCCAACAGTTCAGTTCCCGATAGAAACTCAAGGGTTTTGTTTCCAGGTCAGTCGCTCTTATTGTGGCTTTAATTTAAGGTTTGATTCAAAGTGTTTGTAAAACACATCTGCACCTGAGCGTGAGTGAGGAGCACGAGGTTTATCATTCAAAACAATGTCAATGTATGAGAAACAAATATTATTATATAGAAAAACCTTCAGTATTAGTTCAATACAAGAAGGACGACCTGAACCTGGAGAGAAAAGCTGCTACTTCAGTTTGAGAACATGTGCAGAGTTTCCACAGTAACGGCTAAACCCGACTCCAGCGTAGAGCCGCTGAGAGAACCTGGTCTGGACTCTGTGGAGGAGGGTCATGGTTTGGTTCTGAACGCTGTAAAACGACAGAGCCCCTGCACCGTGGTCCAGGTAAACCCCGATTCTGGACGAGAACGGACCTGAGACATCGGACTCGACTGAGTTAAAACGAAATGAATAACTTTTATTCCATTTGTAACAGTCTAAGGCCCAGGATTTATCATTGTATCCAAATCCACTTATATCAGAGTTTTTCCTCTGAATGTCTCTGTATGAAACGGCTAATCTAACCCACCTCCCAGTAACAGCGGCCCGTCAGACTCTCTCTGCTCAGGACCTGAGGCCACTCAATGAATCTGTCCTGATGATCAGGATATCTCTGATCTTCTCTCATAAATGTTGCTCTTCTGTTTCCATCAGTCAGTTTCAGTTTTCTGTACGCTGTGTTTGGGTCCAGAGTGATCTCTGCTGAATACTGTAAGAAGTCCTCTCTGGTGGTGGGTTCAGCTGGTGTTGGGCTCAGAGCCAGTGGGACGTTGGTGGGTTCAGCTGGTGTTGGGCTCAGAGCCAGTGTGACGTTGGTCAGTCCCTCCTCCAGACTGAGCTTTAGTTTGTCCCTGAGCTCTGACACGGCTCTGGTCACCTCCTCGAAGCAGCGGCGGGGCCTTGTCTGAATCTCTGTCCTCTGTGAGTCTGTGGACAGTGAAGGACAGAGCTGTAGAAACTGGTCCAGCTCAGAGATGTTCCTCTTCAGCTCAGTCACGTCCCGCTGCAGTTGGTCCTGAAGCTCTTGGACTTGTTTCAGTTGGGTTCTCTCCTCGGAGCGGATCTGCTGCTCCACTTCAGAGCGTCTTTTCTCCAGGAGAAGGGCCATCTCTGTGAAGCTGTCCCCACTGCGCTGCACTGCTGTCTGGGCAGAGCGGCTGATGTCCTGGGCCTCCTGCTGGAGCCTCTTCAGGTCTGTCTCTTTGAGCTGGAGGATCTGGAGCAGCTGTTCCTGTCTCTGGGCTCTCTCCAAGGCTGAGGTCACCACATCGTGGCCCTTGTGTTGCTCCACAGAGCAGACGTAGCAGATGAGCTGCTGGTCGGTGCGGCAGAAAATCTTCTTCACTTCGTCGTGTTGAGAGCAGATGTTTTCCTGCAGTTTGTCAGAGGGCGCCACCAGCTGGTGTTTCTGAAGCGCTGCAGCTTCATAATGAGGCTGGAGGTGGCTCTCACAGTATGAGGCCACACACTGCAGACAGGACTTGACGGCTTTCAGCTTCCTCCCAGTGCAGACGTCACAGGGCACATCCTGAGCTCCAGCATAGCAGCGGTCAGCAGGGGGCGCTGTGAGGCCAGGCTTCTTCAGCTGCTCCACTAAACCTGCTAACATGATGTTTTTCACCAGCACTGGCCTGGAGCTGAAGCTCTCTCTGCATTCAGGACAGCTGTAAACATGCTTCTCGTCCTCTTGGTCCCAGTGGTTTTTCACACACTTCATGCAGTAGCTGTGTCCACAGGGAACAGTCACTGGATCCTTCAGTAGATCCAAACAGATGGGACACGTAAAGTCCTCTTGGTCCACGGCTTTCTGCGCCATTTCTCTCTCGACAACAGCCCGAGTCTGACTGTAGAGAGTGTGTGAGAGGGAGGAGGAACCAGGAAGCTCAGAGCGAGGGAGGAGGAACCAGGAAGCTCAGAGCGAGGCTGAGTGACAGAGGGAGGGGCATAAACGGCTGAGTCACGGCTCAAACATGTTTATATCTCACAGATGTTGTTCTGGAAACAAATCTCCAAATCAAGTTCAGGCAAAGTCTATGTGAAAAGTGCAGCTTTATCTGAGATCACTGCAGAAAACTTTGACCAATGTCCAACAACTGACAGATGGACTTGTGTGAAAAGTCACTTTTAAACTGGAGTGAACAATGAACTTCAGAAACATTAAGTCACAGTTAATGTTGAACAGTTTGCAGGCGACACTTGAGCCCAATCGTATGGACAGAGGAGCCGAGTGTCAGAGAGAGAAGTGTTTAAACTAGACAGACGGGTCGGTTCAGCTGCTTCAAATCAGTGCAATGGAAACACAGGACAAAGCTCTGCAACACTGGAATCAATAAAGTCAGGAAAATACTTTTACTTTGAGTTTTCTTTAGTTTGGGACTTGGAATGAGCTCATCCTGGAGAAATAGATCATGTATCAACGCAAAGAAATAACATTTACTTTCCTTTTTACACATTATTACACATTTCTAAACTAACGTCTGGAGGATAAGTTCTATTTATTTAAGTTAGAAAACCTTTGGGAGCCACAGTTTGGAAACGTTTTCAACCTGACATTTATTCCTCAAGTGTTTGCAGTTTTATAATATTATATAGTTTTAAGGCCAGACGCTGCAGGTGAACAGGGGAAATGTAATATAGAGAAATCACTTTGAAACTTTGAAATCACTGATATAAATATGAGACAAAAATGTTTCCTGTCACTTTATGTTTTCATATAAAAATGAGTTTTTTGCAAAATGGAGCGACTAAAGTTTCGTCCCTTTGTCTGCACATGTGTCCTGTGTTTATGTCTCCCGTCTTTAGCCGCTCTGTCTCCCACAAAGGAAATGACCATATTTGGATTACAGCCTCATCATGCTACATGTGTAGGGGCCCCAGAGATGAGAAGGTTGAGAACCACTGCCTGTTTCTTAGCTGCTCCAGCTTTGATCAGAAGACGGCTCTTTGACCAATCAGAGGAGAGAATCCTCTGCGGTTACAGAGGAAGAGGAGCAGAGAGGAAGAGGAGGAAGCTCCTGGAGCAGCAGGAACAGAACTCTTTTATTTGAAACGGCACAGTGGACTTCATGGATCGATGGATGGAGTTAAGCAGCGACATGAAAAGTTCTAGTTTCTCGTTCACGTAATCGTACGAGTGTCGCATTTCAGTCGTAATAAAGATCGTAACAAACGTGAATATTCTTCTCATGAGCTGCTCGGTTCATGGCGCCGTAGAATATATTCCTTTAGTTTAGTGATGGATTCTAATATTCAAGCCAAGACAAAGCGGGAAAAAAACAAGGAATAAATGATGAAGAAGAAAAACCCAGATGATTTTTTTGTTTTTTAAATGACAACAAACAACCTCCCTAACCCGTCCAGGACCTTCCAGGACCTTCCAGGACCTTCCAGGACCTTCCAGGACCTTCCAGGATGAAACAGTGTCTCTGCTGTGATTGGCCGCTCATTCGGACATTTCTTTCCAAAACTGCGTCTGTCCCGTTGAGTCGTATCGGCCGCTGCTCAACACAAACTGTCTGACTGGACGTTTTGGAGAAAGCGTTGACGCCTCATTTGAAAGCTAAGACCTACAAAAGTGACGGTAACCTTTAGGTGGTGTTGCTGCTGCTTGTTTGTGTTTCCGTCACATGTGGGTGTTAAGTAGGGTTAGACTTCATTGAGAAGGTGTAACTGGTACAAACCCACTTCTCCACTGAACTGATCTGCTGATCTAACCTGAAGGTCAATGATCACACCCACATTTCTCACTGATCTTCTCTCTTTAGATCCAAGTTCTGATGCTGTTGGTCCAGGGACAGCGT
>CM038350.1:1016901-1044401 GCA_021464625.1 Proterorhinus semilunaris | reverse complement strand
CATGAGCGGCCGCTGCTGTGGGACAAAGCGTCCGGTGCCCGGAGCGTTTTCACAGCATTTGCATGAGAAAGGCCTGAGCGGAGGACAAGAGCTCTCTGCTGTCACACACTCTGAGCACCCGCACCATGGACAGCCCCCAGAGCACCCAGAGCACCTTCCTGTACTTCGCCTACGGGAGCAACCTGCTGAAGGAGCGGCTGCAGCTGAAGAACCCCTCGGCCACGGTGCACTGCGTCGCCAAACTCAAGGTACGGCCCCCCCCAGCCGCCGCGTGCAAGTGTCTGTGACCCGACCAGAGTCCAGCTACAGTGTGGAGTCTGTGGAGCGACTACAGGGCAGATGTTGTTAAAGAGTGCCATGAAAACACAGGGAGTGACCGGATTTGGATCACAGCCTTTCCTGCTACACATGGATACCAAACTGGGCAGTATGTGTGAATGAATGAGCGTGGGAAAGACCAGAGAGCCACACAGACATGTTGGAGGACATTTTACAAACTGTTTCAAAACGTTTGCAAAAAAAATCTAACATTTTCAGACAAAAAAAATCAAAACTTTACCATTTTTTAAAAACTGTTTAAAAATAATAATTTAAAAAATCGTACATTTTCCAACATTTTAAAACCTTTCTTTATTGCCCATTGACATTGTGCGTATTTGTGTGTATTTGTGTGTATGTGTGTGTTGTGTGTGTATTTGTGTGTAATTGTGTGTATTTGTGTGTATGTGTGTGTTGTGTGTGTATTTGTGTGTAATTGTGTGTATTTGTGTCTGTTTGTGTGTATTTGTGTGTATTTGTTTGTGTTTCTGTGTGTGTTTGTTTGTGTTTCTGTGTGTTTGTGTTTCTGTGTATCGATACACTATTATCTTGTGTGAGCACTGAAATGGCATATTTAAAAACATGGTTCGACCAAAACAAATTATTATTAAATTGGGAAAAAACAAATCTATGATTTTTGGGACGAGGAAGATTGAGGGGAATGTTAACATCACTATTGAACATTCAAGGATTGAGAGAGTTACCAAGAGAACATTTCTGGGAGTCATGTTGGATACTAAATTCAGCTGGAAGCCACATATTGAATATATTCGAACAAAAGTGAGTAAATGCATAGGTATTTTGCATAAAGTAAAATATGTTTTTGATAAGGCTTCCTTATTTCTTTTATATTCTTCATTAATTGTCCCTTATTTTACATATTGTGTCGAGGTCTGGGGAAACGCATGCAAAAGTGTAATAGATCGAATGTCTTTGCTACAAAAAAAGGCTGTAAGAATTATAAGTCCTAAAGGCTCTAGAGAACACACCAACGACCTTTGTGTGAAGCTGAAACTATTACAATTTAAAGATCTCGCCAATTTAAAAATGTTACAGACCATGTGGAAAATTAAACACAAGTTGGGACCTGAACATATTTATAAGAAACTGACCTTGATCACAGACGACACGAGGAGAAAAGGAAACGTTTGTCCCGTTCTCCAGAACCTCACTGAGACAGAGGTTTCTCGGTTGCTGGAGTAAGATTATGGAATTCATTAAAGAACACATTAAAATGTTCTCAAACAATAGATACATTTAAAAATATGTTCAAGGAGATGCAGATGGAAAAATATATACAAAAAACATAACTTATATGCTGAAATGAATAAAAAAAGGAAAAAAAAATGTTGTTTGTTAAAATTGTTACAATTATCGATATTGTAAAACCAAAAACCGTGTCACAAATGTGTTGAATGGATCACCTGCCGTTTTTGGTCATGGATTTTCTTATAATTATTACAAAGGGACAATAAGACAATGTCTTCCTCATGCTCCTTTTCACCATGTACTGTTCATATTAATGTATGACCCCGTAAAGACAAATATGAACATGGATGAATAAATAAATGAAAATGAATGAGTGTATGTGTGTGAAGTTGTGTGTTTATGTGTGTGTATCTGTGTGTATTTGTGTATATGTGTGTATATGTGTGTGTTTGTGTGTATTTGTGTGTGTTTGTGTGTATGTGTGTATTTGTGTGTATGTGTGTGTATGTGTGTGAATTTGTGTGTTTATATGTGTCTGTTTGTGTGTATATGTGTGTATATGTGTGTGTGTGTGTGTGTGTGTGGGTGTGTTTTTGTGTGTATTTGTGTGTGTATTTGTGTGTTTGTGTGTGTATGTATGTGTGTGTATGTGTTTGTGTGTATATGTGTGTATATGTGTGTGTGTGTGTGTGTGTGGGTGTGTTTTTGTGTGTATTTGTGTGTACGTGTGTGTTTGTGTGTGTATTTGTGTGTTTGTGTGTGTATGTATGTGTGTGTATGTGTTTGTGTGTATATGTGTGTATTTGTGTGTGTATGTGTGTGGTTGTGTGTATGTGTGTGTATATGTGTGTGTATGTGTGTGTTTGTGTATATTTGTGTGTATGTGTGTGTTCAGACCTACATCTCCAGGAAAACAAACTAAATACTTGAGTCTTTTTATAAATGACGTCTGTTTTTAGTTTATTTTATGTTTGGGGAAAGAAAACACGACTTAAAGACAGATTTGTGACTTTATTGATGAATATTTTAAAGTTACAAAGTAAAGATTATAATTTCTGCACAACTTAAAGCTCCTCCCTCGACCCAGAACATTGTATAAAAGACAAAACATAAAACACAATTATAATGTTTCACTGATAAAGAAAATCCGTGTCTGCAGTAAATCGTTACAATCACAAGAACAAACAATGGGATTAAATGGAAAAGTTTAAAGAATCAAAGGCTGAAGATCCAACAGTTCAGTTCCCGATAGAAACTCAAGGGTTTTGTTTCCAGGTCAGTCGCTCTTATTGTGGCTTTAATTTAAGGTTTGATTCAAAGTGTTTGTAAAACACATCTGCACCTGAGCGTGAGTGAGGAGCACGAGGTTTATCATTCAAAACAATGTCAATGTATGAGAAACAAATATTATTATATAGAAAAACCTTCAGTATTAGTTCAATACAAGAAGGACGACCTGAACCTGGAGAGAAAAGCTGCTACTTCAGTTTGAGAACATGTGCAGAGTCTCCATCGTTCCACCAGTAAATCCCGACTCCAGCGTAGAGCGGCTGAGAGAACCTGGTCTGGACTCTGTGGAGGAGGGTCATGGTTTGGTTCTGAACGCTGTAAAACGACAGAGCCCCTGCACCGTGGTCCAGGTAAACCCCGATTCTGGACGAGAACGGACCTGAGACATCGGACCGGACTGAGTTAAAACGAAATGAATAACTTTCACTGTAACTGTTACAGTTTAAGGCCCAGGATTTATCATTGAATCCAAATCCACTTATATTAGACTTTCCTTTCCTCTGAATGTCTCTGTATGAAACGGCTAAACTAACCCACCTCCCGCTCACCTCCACCTCCCAGTAACAGCGGCCCGTCAGACTCTCTCTGCTCAGGACCTGAAAACACTCACTGAATCTGTCCTGATGATCAGGATATCTCTGATCTTCTCTCATATATGTTGCTCTTCTGTTTCCATCAGTCAGTTTCAGTTCTCTGTGTGCTGTGTTTGGGTCCAGAGTGATCTCTGCTGAATACTGTAAGAAGTCCTCTCTGGTGGTGGGTTCAGCTGGTGTTGGGCTCAGAGCCAGTGGGACGTTGGTCAGTCCCTCCTCCAGACTGAGCTTTAGTTTGTTCCTGAGCTCTGACACGGCTCTGGTCACCTCCTCGAAGCAGCGGCGGGGCCTTGTCTGAATCTCTGTCCTCTGTGAGTCTGTGGACAGTGAAGGACAGAGCTGTAGAAACTGGTCCAGCTCAGAGATGTTCCTCTTCAGCTCAGTCACGTCCCGCTGCAGTTGGGCCTGAAGCTCTTGGACTTGTTTCAGTTGGGTTTGCTCCTCAGAGCGGATCTGCTGCTCCACTTCAGAGCGTCTTTTCTCCAGGAGAAGGGCCATCTCTGTGAAGCTGTCCCCACTGCGCTGCACTGCTGTCTGGGCAGAGCGGCTGATGTCCTGGGCCTCCTGCTGGAGCCTCTTCAGGTCTGTCTCTTTGAGCTGGAGGATCTGGAGCAGCTGTTCCTGCCTTTGGGCTCTCTCCAAGGCTGAGGACACCATGTCGTGGCCCTTGTGTTGGTCCACAGAGCAGAGGTAGCAGATGAGCTGCTGGTCGGTGCGGCAGAACATCTTCTTCACTTCGTCGTGTTGAGAGCAGATGTTTTCCTGCAGTTTGTCAGAGGGCGCCACCAGCTGGTGTTTCTGAAGCGCTGCAGCTTCATAATGAGGCTGGAGGTGGCTCTCACAGTATGAGGCCACACACTGCAGACAGGACTTGACGGCTTTCAGCTTCCTCCCAGTGCAGACGTCACAGGGCACATCCTGAGCTCCAGCATAGCAGCGGTCAGCAGGGGGCGCTGTGAGGCCAAGCTTCTTCAGCTGCTCCACTACACCTGCTAACATGATGTTTTTCACCAGCACTGGCCTGGAGCTGAAGCTCTCTCTGCATTCAGGACAGCTGTAAACATGCTTCTCGTCCTCTTGGTCCCAGTGGTTTTTCACACACTTCATGCAGTAGCTGTGTCCACAGGGAACAGTCACTGGATCCTTCAGTAGATCCAAACAGATGGGACACGTAAAGTCCTCTTGGTCCACGGCTTTCTGCGCCATTTCTCTCTCGACAACAGCCCGAGTCTGACTTTAGAGAGAGTGTGTGAGAGGGAGGAGGAACCAGGAAGCTCAGAGCGAGGGAGGAGGAACCAGGAAGCTCAGAGCGAGGCGGTGTCTGACTTTAGAGAGTGTGTGGGAGGGAGGAGGAACCAGGAAGCTCAGAGCGACGCTGAGTGTGTCAGACGGAGGAGGAACCAGGAAGCTCAGAGCGAGGGAGGAGGAACCAGGAAGCTCAGAGCGAGGGAGGAGGAACCAGGAAGCTCAGAGCGAGGCTGAGTGACAGAGGGAGGGGCATAAACGGCTGAGTCACGGCTCAAACATGTTTATATCCCACAGATGTTGTTCTGGAAACAAATCTCCAAATCAAGTTCAGGCAAAGTCTATGTGAAAAGTGCAGCTTTATCTGAGATCACTGCAGAAAACTTTGACCAATGTCCAACAACTGACAGATGGACTTGTGTCAAAAGTCACTTTTAAACTGGAGTGAACAATGAACTTCAGAAACATTAAGTCACAGTTAATGTTGAACAGTTTGCAGGCGACACTTGAGCCCAATCGTATGGACAGAGGAGCCGAGTGTCAGAGAGAGAAGTGTTTAAACTAGACAGACGGGTCGGTTCAGCTGCTTCAAATCAGTGCAATGGAAACACAGGACAAAGCTCTGCAACACTGGAATCAATAAAGTCAGGAAAATACTTTTACTTTGAGTTTTCTTTAGTTTGGGACTTGGAATGAGCTCATCCTGGAGAAATAGATCATGTATCAACGCAAAGAAATAACATTTACTTTCCTTTTTACACATTATTACACATTTCTAAACTAACGTCTGGGGGATAAGTTCTATTTATTTAAGTTAGAAAACCTTTGGGAGCCACAGTTTGGAAACGTTTTCAACCTGACATTTATTCATCAGCAGTTTTATAATATTATATAGTTTTAAGGCCAGACGCTGCAGGTGAACAGGGGAAAATGTAATATAAATCAAATCAAACTTTATTTATAAAGCGCTTTTCATACAAAATGTAACACAAAGTGCTTTACAGTGCATAAAAATCATTAAAATCGTCCCCACCAATAAATATACATAAATAACTACAACCCCCCCTCCCCCCACCCGCACACACAGACACACAGACACATATACGTACAGACAGCCCAGCAGATAAAAGTCTTAAATAAAAATGGACATAGAGTTGAGTATAAGTCTGGGTACAGATGGACCGAAAGAGGAAACATCATCCAAGGAGCGTCTGCACCAGGAGCAGCCCATCGGCCACAGAGCGCCACCTCAGGGGGCCCGGAGGAGGTGCAGGAGAGACGTCCTACCTCCATCCAGGCACCCCCAGGAGAGCGCCCGCACAGCCACAGCCAACCAGCACTCCTGGGGCAGAGGGCTCCCTCAGAGGAACCACTAGGAGAACATAAAAAATAAATAAATAAAATAACAAAAAAATAAAAAATAAAAAAATAAATACAATAAAAATTATTTATATATACACATAAAAAATAAATAAATATTTAATAAGAGATACATTAAAAAAGAGAAATCACTTTGAAACTTTGAAATCACTGATATAAATATGAGACAAAAATGTGTTGCAAGTTTCCTGTCACTTTATGTTTTCATATAAAAATGAGTTTTTTGCAAAATGGAGCGACTAAAGTTTAGTCCCTTTGTCTGCACATGTGTCCTGTGTTTATGTCTCCCGTCTTTAGCCGCTCTGTCTCCCACAAAGGAAATGACCATATTTGGATTACAGCCTCATCATGCTACATGTGTAGGGGCCCCAGAGATGAGAAGGTTGAGAACCACTGCCTGTTTCTTAGCTGTTCCAGCTTTGATCAGAAGACGGCTCTTTGACCAATCAGAGGAGAGAATCCTCTGCGGTTACAGAGGAAGAGGAGCAGAGAGGAAGAGGAGGAAGCTCCTGGAGCAGCAGGAACAGAACTCTTTTATTTGAAACGGCACAGTGGACTTCATGGATCGATGGATGGAGTTAAGCAGCGACATGAAAAGTTCTAGTTTCTCGTTCACGTAATCGTACGAGTGTCGCATTTCAGTCGTAATAAAGATCGTAACAAACGTGAATATTCTTCTCATGAGCTGCTCGGTTCATGGCGCCGTAGAATATATTCCTTTAGTTTAGTGATGGATTCTAATATTCAAGCCAAGACAAAGCGGGAAAAAACAAGGAATAAATGATGAAGAAGAAAAACCCAGATGATTTTTTTGTTTTTTAAATGACAAAAAACAACCTCCCTAACCCGTCCAGGACCTTCCAGGACCTTCCAGGACCTTCCAGGATGAAACAGTGTCTCTGCTGTGATTGGCCGCTCATTCGGACATTTCTTTCCAAAACTGCGTCTGTCCCGTTGAGTCGTATCGGCCGCTGCTCAACACAAACTGTCTGACTGGACGTTTTGGAGAAAGCGTTGACGCCTCATTTGAAAGCTAAGACCTACAAAAGTGACGGTAACCTTTAGGTGGTGTTGCTGCTGCTTGTTTGTGTTTCCGTCACATGTGGGTGTTAAGTAGGGTTAGACTTCATTGAGAAGGTGTAACTGGTACAAACCCACTTTCCCACTGAACTGATCTGCTGATCTAACCTGAAGGTCAATGATCACACCCACATTTCTCACTGATCTTCTCTCTTTAGATCCAAGTTCTGATGCTGTTGGTCCAGGGACAGCGTTAACCTCTGAACCCAGCACATGTTCTCCAGTTCTGCTTTACCCAAATCTAAAAGCGACAAAAATGAGACGGAGACGAGAAGGAAACACTTTTGTCACTTTCTATGACTCTTCTGTCGTTCTTTTGTTGCATTTTTTTACACTTTTTCGTCTCATTTTTCTTGCTCTTTTTCAAGAAGCTTTTAGATTTGGGTAAATCCAAACTGTAGAAAATGTGCTCGGTTCAGGACGGGATTAAGAGGTTAATCCAGCTGTAAATGAACAGAAACAAGTTTATTTGTAGAGCACAATTCATACACAAGGCAATTCAAAGCTTCACAGCTGCAGAAAATTACAAGAAAACAGATCAAATCAATAAAACATCAACATAAAGTTCATCAATGACAGTAAAAGGCCAGAGTGCAGATAAAACACTTTCAGTTTTCATCTGCTCGGGTAAAAAGAGCTGTTTTCAGCCTGGATTTGAACATTGTCAGAGTCGAGGCCTGTCTCACATCCTCATGAAGACTGTTCCAGATTTGAGCTTTAGCCTCAGCGTGTTTAGTCCTGACTCTGGGAACCACCAGGAGACCCCTCCCTGAAGTTCTCAGGGCCCGAGATGGTTCATACGGCTCTAACATGTCAGAGATGGACTTTGGTGCTAAACCATGAAAAGACTTGTACACGAGCAGAGCTGTTTTAAATTCTATTCTCTGAGTGACAGGAAGCCAGTGCAGAGACCGGAGCACTGGACTAATATGGTGGTATTTCCTGGTCGTCTAACCTGCTGGAGACAAACGCATGGATGAGTGTCTCCAAGTCTGGTTCTGACACTATTCCTCTGATCTTCATGTTTTTCAGATGGTAAAAAGCTGATGATGTCTTTGCTTTGATGAGGCTGTTTAAGAGAAACAAGTGAAAATAAATGACTGTCTCACAGAAAGAGAAAAACACTGATCTTTTGTCATTTCCTGTGATTTATAAACATTTCTGGGTAAAATGTTCAACTAAAGGTGAATTTATCAATAACAAAGCTGTGATAGTGCGCCCTCTGCTGGAACTGCGGCTCCACCACAGTATTATTTGTTCAGGCCGTTTTGTGTCATGTAGAAGCAGTTTACATGTTCTACGTTTCACTGTAATTGCAGTAACGTGTCTCCGGCCCGGGAGTGCTGTCCTTTCTTTCACTTAGAAACGATTCCCAGGAAGCGGCGCCAGTCGGAGCCGTTTGTGAGTCGAGTTTTGTGTTGGTCAGTTATTGTTTATGACAAATCTTCATTTTGACGCTTGAAGCTGCAGTTGTTTGTTCCCACGTTTACTGTTTATGTTAGAGACTGAACCGGCCCATTTCTGGAGCACGTTTTCTCCACTTCAGCTTTACCCAAATCTAAAAGGTTCGTTGGTCTTAGCCAGGCGTCTCAGACACGCGGCCCGGGGGCCAAATGCGGCCCGCGAGATGATTTCTTATTTATATTACATGCGCCCTGTCGGTGAATGGCATTAAACACGTTAGAACTACATTTCCCATGATGCACCAGTGCCTCTGCGGACGCCAGAATGACGTCATCAGACGACTTATCAACTTTGTTCAACAAAGGAACGTACCAACAGCAGCGGACTGAGAGAGGAGCTTCTGAAACAGGTGGAGACTGTCAGAACACGAGGAGAACCTTTAACCCTGTGCTGGAAAAGTGACATAAACACCTTTACCTTCTTTACCTTCAGGACTTTGCAAAGTGAACTCGTCGTCATTAGTGTAAAAGCGTCACAACAGGAAAGTGAGGAGCCTTTTCTCTCCATCTGTCTCAGAGCAACATCATGTCAATTAATAAAGATGAAATTAAGGATCCACAGTTACATTCAAATAAATAATATGGAAATAAAAAATACTGCAAATAATTACTGCCACGTTGCCAGTAAACAATATAAGCCCATCAGTTCTCTGACTGCAGGTCACAAAAGGCCTGAGGCCGATGACCCACATTATTTCCTTGAGCTGAAGCTTTTTGCTCGTGCTCATCATCAGCTCCAGGCCCTGGTGGAGCTTTTCTACACTCGATTAAAAGGACATTTTACATTTTGCATTTCTTTCTAAACAGACCAACAGAAACTGGACCTGATCCTGAAAGATCCTTCACTGAGGCCCTGAACCAGTTCACCTGAACCAACATCACAAAGACACTAATTGTCTGAGTCATTTCTAGAAGCTCAGCAGATGTTTGGCCGATTGGAAACCTCCTGAAGCTTAAACATGTGCAGTTAATGTAGCGTCTGTTTAAGGTTTATTACAGCAAACAATAAAAAGTTGCTAAATCATAACTGACTTAATAAAAAAGGCTTTGTCTGTTGTGGCCCCCGACCATCACTGGGTTTGCATCTGTGGCCCCCAGTCCAGATGAGAGCCCTGGTCTTCGCTATAACACTGGCCTATAGGCTGTGAGCTAAAGTCCAGAGGCTTTTAGATTTGAGTACGGCCACACTGGAGAACATGCGGTTAAAGATTCACTCACAGTGGAGCGGTTCCTCCTCTGTCAGTAAAGTCTGCTGTAATTCAGGGAGTGTCCAGCAGAGAGAGCCACACTCAAACTAGACGCTCTTCTTTCTTTGTCGCTCACGACCAAGTCCAAGTTCACAAAACCAAACAGCATTTCCACAAAAGGTTTACACACGTTTGATTTTCATTGTGCATCAGTGGCATAAGTTTAAACAGAGAAAAGTGTCTTTTTATTTATTTGTATTTGATCCGGGACAATGCACAAACAACATTAGTCTGAGAAAGAAGAGATGTCATGTGCCAGGTTAGAGCGAAAATACTCATTTCCACCGCAGTCCCGGGACAGGTCGATACTCACACAAGTCCATCAAATATAAACAGAACAATACATCACTAATACTTGACTCAGGGTTCGTAGGAGTTGATTTGAGACGGAAACTGTATTTGTGGCGCAGGGTTCGTAGGAGTTGATTTGAGACAGAAACTGTATTTGTGGCGCAGGGTTCATAGGAGTTGATTTGAGACTGAAACTGTGTTTGTGGCGCAGGGTTCATAGGAGTTGATTTGAGACAGAAACTGTATTTGTGGCGCAGGGTTCGTAGGAGTTGATTTGAGACGGAAACTGTATTTGTGGCGCAGTGTTCATAGGAGTTGATTTGAGACAGAAACTGTATTTGTGGCGCAGGGTTCGTAGGAGTTGATTTGAGACGGAAACTGTATTTGTGGCGCAGGGTTCGTAGGAGTTGATTTGAGACGGAAACTGTATTTGTGGCGCAGGGTTCGTAGGAGTTGATTTGAGACGGAAACTGTATTTGTGGCGCAGGGTTCATAGGAGTTGATTTGAGACAGAAACTGTATTTGTGGCGCAGGGTTCATAGGAGTTGATTTGAGACAGAAACTGTATTTGTGGCGCAGGGTTCGTAGGAGTTGATTTGAGACAGAAACTGTATTTGTGGCGCAGGGTTCATAGGAGTTGATTTGAGACAGAAACTGTATTTGTGGCGCAGGGTTCATAGGAGTTGATTTGAGACAGAAACTGTATTTGTGGCGCAGGGTTCGTAGGAGTTGATTTGAGACAGAAACTGTATTTGTGACGCAGGGTTCATAGGAGTTGATTTGAGACGGAAACTGTATTTGTGGCGCAGGGTTCATAGGAGTTGATTTGAGACAGAAACTGTATTTGTGGCGCAGGGTTCATAGGAGTTGATCTGAGACGGAAACTGTATTTGTGGCGCAGGGTTCATAGGAGTTGATCTGAGACTGAAACTGTATTTGTGGCGCAGGGTTCGTAGGAGTTGATTTGAGACAGAAACTGTATTTGTGGCGCAGGGTTCGTAGGAGTTGATTTGAGACAGAAACTGTATTTGTGGCGCAGGGTTCATAGGAGTTGATTTGAGACAGAAACTGTATTTGTGGCGCAGGGTTCGCTCTAACAGCCCGTGGTCACATGAGCGGCCGCTGCTGTGGGACAAAGCGTCCGGTGCCCGGAGCGTTTTCACAGCATTTGCATGAGAAAGGCCTGAGCGGAGGACAAGAGCTCTCTGCTGTCACACACTCTGAGCACCCGCACCATGGACAGCACCCAGAGCACCTTCCTGTACTTCGCCTACGGGAGCAACCTGCTGAAGGAGCGGCTGCAGCTGAAGAACCCCTCGGCCACGGTGCACTGCGTCGCCAAACTCAAGGTACGGCCCCCCCCAGCCGCCGCGTGCAAGTGTCTGTGACCCGACCAGAGTCCAGCCACAGTGTGGAGTCTGTGGAGCGACTACAGGGCAGATGTTGTTAAAGAGTGCCATGAAAACACAGGGAATGACCGGATTTGGATCACAGCCTTTCCTGCTACACGTGGATACCAAACTGGGCAGTATTTGTGAATGAATAAGCGTGGGAAAGACCAGAGAGCCACACAGACATGTTGGAGGACATTTTACAAACTGTTTCAAAACGTTTGCAAAAAAATTCTAACATTTTCAGACAAAAAAAATCAAAACTTTACCATTTTTTAAAAAACTGTTTAAAAATAATAATTTAAAAAATCGTACATTTTCCAACATTTTAAAACCTTTCTTTATTGCCCATTGACATTGTGCATATTTGTGTGTGTTTGTGTGTATGTGTGTGTTGTATGTGTGTTGTGTGTGTATTTGTGTGTAATTGTGTGTATGTGTGTCTGTTTGTGTGTATTTGTGTGTATTTGTGTTTCTGTGTATCGATACACTATTATCTTGTGTGAGCACTGAAATGGCATATTTAAAAACATGGTTCGACCAAAACAAATTATTATTAAATTGGGAAAAAACCAAATCTATGATTTTTGGGACGAGGAAGATTGAGGGGAATGTTAACGTCACTATTGAACATTCAAGGATTGAGAGAGTTACCAAGAGAACATTTCTGGGAGTCATGTTGGAGACTAAATTCAGCTGGAAGCCACATATTGAATATATTCGAACAAAAGTGAGTAAATGCATAGGTATTTTGCATAAAGTAAAATATGTTTTTGATAAGGCTTCCTTATTTCTTTTATATTCTTCATTAATTGTCCCTTATTTTACATATTGTATCGAGGTCTGGGGAAACGCATGCAAAAGTGTAATAGATCGAATGTCTTTGCTACAAAAAAAGGCTGTAAGAATTATAAGTCCTAAAGGCTCTAGAGAACACACCAACGACCTTTTTGTGAAGCTGAAACTATTACAATTTAAAGATCTCGCCAATTTAAAAATGTTACAGACCATGTGGAAAATTAAACACAAGTTGGTACCTGAACATATTTATAAGAAACTGACCTTGATCACAGACGACACGAGGAGAAAAGGAAACGTTTGTCCCGTTCTCCCGAACCTCACTGAGACAGAGGTTTCTCGGTTGCTGGAGTAAGATTATGGAATTCATTAAAGAACACATTAAAATGCTCTCAAACAATAGATACATTTAAAAATATGTTCAAGGAGATGCAGATGGAAAAATATATACAAAAAACATAACTTATATGCTGAAATGAATAAAAAAAAAGTAAAAAAAAAAAAAAGTTGTTTGTTAAAATTGTTACAATTATCGATATTGTAAAACCAAAAACCGTGTCACAAATGTGTTGAATGGATCACCTGCCGTTTTTGGTCATGGATTTTCTTATAATTATTACAAAGGGACAATAAGACAATGTCTTCCTCATGCTCCTTTTCACCATGTACTGTTCATATTAATGTATGACCCCGTAAAGACAAATATGAACATGGATGAATAAATAAATGAAAATGAATGAGTGTATGTGTGTGAATTTGTGTGTTTATGTGTGTGTGTATATGTGTGTGTATGTGTGTGTATTTGTGTGTATGTGTGTATGTGTGTGTGTGTATGTGTGTGTGTATTTGTGTGTATATTTGTGTGTGTCTGTATATATGGTTTATGGAGCCAATTGACCTGACTACTCACCAGCACTACGAGAACCTAAGGGGATTAGCAGGACTATGCTACGGTCCTCATAAACCAAGATTTTGTATTTTCATTTTTAGCATATAAAGAGCATAATTTCATTGTTTTTCTGAAGTCCTTTTAATGCTCAATGATAATATATCATGCACATATCAAGTTTTTTTAAATTCTTAGCTTTTAAAGACCATAAATTCAAAGTTTATTTGACGTCCATATAATACCCCAACCTGACTTCTTGTGTATGGAGTGTATGATGTGCTCCCCCTACCCTACTCTGGCGGTATTGAAGGCTCCATTGTGATTGGTTCTTTATGGGGACATGTGCGGGATATGTGTCCGGGCATGTTGAGTGATTTCGGAAGACATCTAATGGTAATGCGAAGAAGAAGGACCAAGAGAAAGTTCACTCCAAAGAAGACAAGAAAATATATTGGTAAGTATCTAGTCCTTGTTAAATATACGTTATCAAGTGGAAGTCTGAATGGAACTTAGCCCCGGCCTGGAGGATTTATCCCCGGGCTGGATGATTTGGGGACCGGGCTATTGGGTTTTGGAGCTGGCTGTGGAACTTAGCCCCAGCCTTGGTGAGTTTTCCCCGGCCTGGATGAGTTGGGGGGTGTAGTCCGAGGAGGGGTGCTTAAGAGTGGGTCCGAGATGTGGGCTGTGTGTCCCCGGAGGTCCAGAGGAGTCAGGGGGGCGAGTGTGTGCATGTAGGGCCGGGGTAGGAGTGCCCTGAGCCGGGTAGTGTAAGTGGAGTAGAGGGTGGGTCATTGTGGTGGATGTTGGTGCGGGGCTGGTAGCTTTAGGAGCAGGCTGGTCAGAGGAGGTCCAGAGGAGCCAGGGGGGCGAGTGTGTGCACGTAGGCCGGGGTTGGAGTGCCCTGAGCCGGGTAGTGTAAGTGGAGTAGAGGGTGGGTCATTGTGGTGGATGTTGGTGCGGGGCTGGTAGCTTTAGGAGCAGGCTGGTCAGAGGAGGTCCAGAGGAGCCAGGGGGGCGAGTGTGTGCACGTAGGCCGGGGTTGGAGTGCCCTGAGCCGGGTAGTGTAAGTGGAGTAGAGGGTGGGTCATTGTGGTGGATGTTGGTGCGGGGCTGGTAGCTTTAGGAGCAGGCTGGTCAGAGGAGGTCCAGAGGAGCCAGGGGGGCGAGTGTGTGCACGTAGGCCGGGGTTGGAGTGCCCTGAGCCGGGTAGTGTAAGTGGAGTAGAGGGTGGGTCATTGTGGTGGATGTTGGTGCGGGGCTGGTAGCTTTAGGAGCAGGCTGGTCAGAGGAGGTCCAGAGGAGCCAGGGGGGCGAGTGTGTGCACGTAGGCCGGGGTTGGAGTGCCCTGAGCCGGGTAGTGTAAGTGGAGTAGAGGGTGGGTCATTGTGGTGGATGTTGGTGCGGGGCTGGTAGCTTTAGGAGCAGGCTGGTCAGAGGAGGTCCAGAGGAGCCAGGGGGGCGAGTGTGTGCACGTAGGCCGGGGTTGGAGTGCCCTGAGCCGGGTAGTGTAAGTGGAGTAGAGGGTGGGTCATTGTGGTGGATGTTGGTGCGGGGCTGGTAGCTTTAGGAGCAGGCTGGTCAGAGGAGGTCCAGAGGAGCCAGGGGGGCGAGTGTGTGCACGTAGGCCGGGGTTGGAGTGCCCTGAGCCGGGTAGTGTAAGTGGAGTAGAGGGTGGGTCATTGTGGTGGATGTTGGTGCGGGGCTGGTAGCTTTAGGAGCAGGCTGGTCAGAGGAGGTCCAGAGGAGCCAGGGGGGCGAGTGTGTGCACGTAGGCCGGGGTTGGAGTGCCCTGAGCCGGGTAGTGTAAGTGGAGTAGAGGGTGGGTCATTGTGGTGGATGTTGGTGCGGGGCTGGTAGCTTTAGGAGCAGGCTGGTCAGAGGAGGTCCAGAGGAGCCAGGGGGGCGAGTGTGTGCACGTAGGCCGGGGTTGGAGTGCCCTGAGCCGGGTAGTGTAAGTGGAGTAGAGGGTGGGTCATTGTGGTGGATGTTGGTGCGGGGCTGGTAGCTTTAGGAGCAGGCTGGTCAGAGGAGGTCCAGAGGAGCCAGGGGGGCGAGTGTGTGCACGTAGGCCGGGGTTGGAGTGCCCTGAGCCGGGTAGTGTAAGTGGAGTAGAGGGTGGGTCATTGTGGTGGATGTTGGTGCGGGGCTGGTAGCTTTAGGAGCAGGCTGGTCAGAGGAGGTCCAGAGGAGCCAGGGGGGCGAGTGTGTGCACGTAGGCCGGGGTAGGAGTGCCCTGAGCCGGGTAGTGTAAGTGGAGTAGAGGGTGGGTCATTGTGGTGGATGTTGGTGCGGGGCTGGTAGCTTTAGGAGCAGGCTGTGGAACTTAGCCCCAGCCTTGGTGAGTTTTCCCCGGCCCTGATGAGTTGGGGACCGGGGTATTGGGTTTAGGAGCTGGCTGTGGAACTTAGCCCCAGCCTGGGTGGTTCTTTGTAGGTTCAAGTATTGTCTGTTTATCTTTCAGAGTGACACTGGGAAGGACCAAAGGCAGGAGATGGCACAAGAAAAAAACAACCCAGACTCAGACCCAGACTATGTGGGTGATGAAGATTTAGATGAGCTCCCCCATCCAAATATATGGCTGACACAAAAGTCGGATACAAGTCTTGCTCCTGCTTCTAGTGCACCGGGAACCAGCCAGCAAGGTAGTTCTTCATACACCTCAGAGTTGCATTCAGAGAATGGTCCACAAAGAGGAGACCCACAGCGGACAAGTTCCATAAATTACTGCTTTGTCTGCGGTAAGCCCCAGAAGAAAATATCGAGACATCTTAAAACACACAAGACCAATGCAGAGATTGTACAAGTCTTTTCCCTTACTGATGTCAAGGAGCGCAACAAACGGATTGAAAAAATTAGGAATAAAGGGAACTTTTTACATAATCAAGCAGTATTACAAAGTGGGAAAGGGCAATTGAAAGTGAAGCGACGATGCAAAAAAAAAGCTTTGGATGGAAAGTTTATTCACTGCATGTATTGTCAAGGCATGTTTCTCCGCAAAGAACTATGGAGGCATACTCGCAGGTGCCCTCACAAACCCGAAGATGCAAACCAAGAAGAGACGTCTGGAAGGAGAAGGATCCTCGGCTCTGCATCAGCTCAGGATGCCGCCTTATGTGCGCAAATCTCGGGTGGGGTTTGGAAGCTTCTCAGTGTTATGAACGTGGATGAAGTTGGATCAGTTGTGCGAAATGACTTCTGTATTCTCCAGTTTGCCCAGTCACTTTACAACATTCATGGACAAGATACAACAAAGTATGAATACATAAGACAAAAACTGAGAGAAGTGGGACGTCTGCTGCTGTGCTTGCGGACAGATTTCTCTGTGCCGACCCTGGAAGATGCTGTTAGGCCTGCAAACTTTGAGAAAGTGGTACAAGCGGTCAAAAAGGTAGCAGGTTTTAATGATGACAATCTTTCGTACAAAACCCCGAGCCTTGCTCTTAAACTCGGCCACACACTGAATAAGATCTGCGACATCATCCACTGCCGGAGCTTGATGGCAGAAGATGAGAAGCTGGTGAAGTATACTGAAACATTTAAGAAGTTGCTCAGTACCAAGTGGAAAGAATATGTATCTCACAATGCCCTTAACACACTGAGTGATGCCAAGTTTAATAAACCGTTAACCTTACCATTCACTGAAGATGTTGTGAAACTTCACAAGTTTTTGGAAAAGGCAGCAGAAGAGGCCACAAGCAAACTGCAAGAAACAGATGATGCTCAAACTTATGCCCGTCTTGCCATGGTGTTGCTCACACAAATCATTGTGTTCAACCGTCGGCGAGCTGGAGAGGTTTCCAAAATGCCTCTGAAACATTTTCTGGAGAGGGATAATCAACAACTTCATGCGGATGTAAGCCTTGGTTTATCGGACACAGAAAAGAAGCTCTGCCGGTATCTAAGTCGCGTGGAAATTATGGGTAAAAGAGGGAGAAAAGTTGCAGTTCTTCTCCCCCGACCTGTTGTCAATGGTCTTACACTACTCACAAATAAGAGGAAAGAATGTGGTGTGTCTCCCTCAAACCCATTCTTATTTGCACGACCCAAAGCACCAACCCATTATAGAGGAAGTGACTGCCTGAGACGTTTCTCCACACAGTGCGACACAAAGTACCCCGAGCACCTCCGGTCGACCGGTCTCAGGAAACATGTGGCCACGCTATCTCAAGTCTTAAACCTCCAGGAGAATGAGCTGGATCAGGTGGCAGACTTCCTTGGACATGATATCCGCGTACACAGGGAATTCTACAGACTGCCTGTTCCAACAACACAACTTGCAAAGATATCCAAAGTATTGCTTTTAATGGAGAAGGGATCCATTTCCTCGCTAAAAGGAAAGACGCTGGAGGAGATTGAACTTGAAGGTTTGTTAAATGTATCTCTTATCTGGGTGTGCATGTAGGCCGGGGTAGGAGTGCCCTGAGCCGGGTAGTGTTAGTGGAGGAGAGGGTGGGTCATTGTGGTGGATGTTGGTGCGGGGCTGGTAGCTTTAGGAGCAGGCTGGTCAGAGGAGGTCCAGAGGAGTCAGGGGGGCGAGGGTGTGCGTGTAGGGCCGGGGTAGGAGTGCCCTGAGCCGGGTAGTGTAAGTGGAGGAGAGGGTGGGTCATTGTGGTGGATGTTGGTGCGGGGCTGGTAGCTTTAGGAGCAGGCTGGTCAGAGAAGGTCCAGAGGAGTCAGGGGGGCGAGGGTGTGCGTGTAGGGCCGGGGTAGGAGTGCCCTGAGCCGGGTAGTGTAAGTGGAGGAGAGGGTGGGTCATTGTGGTGGATGTTGGTGCGGGGCTGGTAGCTTTAGGAGCAGGCTGGTCAGAGGAGGTCCAGAGGAGTCAGGGGGGCGAGGGTGTGCGTGTAGGCCGGGGTAGGAGTGCCCTGAGCCGGGTAGTGTAAGTGGAGGAGAGGGTGGGTCATTGTGGTGGATGTTGGTGCGGGGCTGGTAGCTTTAGGAGCAGGCTGGTCAGAGAAGGTCCAGAGGAGTCAGGGGGGCGAGGGTGTGCGTGTAGGGCCGGGGTAGGAGTGCCCTGAGCCGGGTAGTGTTAGTGGAGGAGAGGGTGGGTCATTGTGGTGGATGTTGGTGCGGGGCTGGTAGCTTTAGGAGCAGGCTGGGGATCTTAGCCCCAGCTTTGGTGAGTTTTCCCCGGCCTGGTGGCTTTAGGAGCGGGCTGATTGAATTTAATCCCCCTTTTGTTTTTAGATGAAATTCCCATCAGTGCAGATGAGGCCGAAGCGGAGAGTCACAGTGACTCGGGGGACTCTGCTGAGAAACAAGCGGCAACTGTGGTTATAGATGATGACCCGATGGACATGGCTGATGGAGATACCTCTGATTTTGAAGGCAAGTTCTTCTGTTTACTCTTGTAGTAGTCTTGCTCTGACTTATTCACATTGTTTTGTTTAAATTAATTCCTAATTTTCCTTTTCAGAGGCAGCACAGAGGCCTGCAAAGCAACCTGGACCAAAACGCAGAGTGACAAAAAGAGCATGGTCAAAGACTGAAGAAGCAGCTGTAATGCGGCATTTTAAAAAACACATCAAGAAAGGAAAACTGGCCACAAAAAATGAAGTAACTCAGTGTAAGCAAGCAGAAATGGCCTTAAGTCAGAGAACACTGCAGAATATAAGAGACTTTGTGAGAAATCGTGGACTAGCACGTAAAAGACAACTAAAGGTAAAAGATGGATAAGCATGGAGTGTATGTATGAAGAACATTAAAACTTTTCCAGCCTCTAATTGTGGTTCATCCATCCATCCATTTTCTCCCACTTGTCCGTTGCCGGGTCGTGGAGGCAGCCGTTGGAGCTGCCCAAATCACATAGCACCAGTCCCCTATGGCTCCTCCTGCAGGTGGTGGGTCCTCGGAAGTACGGCCTCATGGTTCCAAACGGGCCTGTTGGTCTCTCATATGGGAATTGTGGTTCAGTTATGTTTAAAGTCCTCATAATTCATCTTTGGTCCTCATGAACCACCTTCTGGTCGGTGGCTGTGTATAGACAACCGTAGCTGATACAAGGATGTTAAATAGACCTACATTTTTTTCAGATTTTTTACAGTTAGTCTATCCAGAGCTTATCTCTCTAGGACCTTGGGAAACCATAGTCCTCTTAAACCACACCAGGGTTGGTTTTTCCAAAAGGTCAACATAAACCATAAAACCACGTATGTGTGTGTGTGTGTGTGTGTATGTGTGTAAGTGTGTATGTGTGTATGTGTGTGTTCGTGTTTGTTTGTGTGTGTATGTGTGTGTATGTGTGTGTTTGTTTGTATGTGTGTGTGTTTGTGTGTGTTCAGACCTACATCTCCAGGAAAACAAACTAAATACTTGAGTCTTTTTATAAATGACGTCTGTTTTTAGTTTATTTTATGTTTGGGGAAAGAAAACACGACTTAAAGACAGATTTGTGACTTTATTGATGAATATTTTAAAGTTACAAAGTAAAGATTATAATTTCTGCACAACTTAAAGCTCCTCCCTCGACCCAGAACATTGTATAAAAGACAAAACATAAAACACAATTATAATGTTTCACTGATAAAGAAAATCCGTGTCTGCAGTAAATCGTTACAATCACAAGAACAAACAATGGGATTAAATGGAAAAGTTTAAAGAATCAAAGGCTGAAGATCCAACAGTTCAGTTCCCGATAGAAACTCAAGGGTTTTGTTTCCAGGTCAGTCGCTCTTATTGTGGCTTTAATTTAAGGTTTGATTCAAAGTGTTTGTAAAACACATCTGCACCTGAGCGTGAGTGAGGAGCACGAGGTTTATCATTCAAAACAATGTCAATGTATGAGAAACAAATATTATTATATAGAAAAACCTTCAGTATTAGTTCAATACAAGAAGGACGACCTGAACCTGGAGAGAAAAGCTGCTACTTCAGTTTGAGAACATGTGCAGAGTGTCCACAGTAACGGTAAATCCAGAGTCCAGCGTAGAGCGGCTGAGAGAACCTGGTCTGGACTCTGTGGAGGAGGGTCATGGTTTGGTTCTGAACGCTGTAAAACGACAGAGCCCCTGCACCGTGGTCCAGGTAAACCCCGATTCTGGACGAGAACGGACCTGAGACAACGGACCCGACTGAGTTAAAACAAAATCTATAACTTTTATTGATAATGTTAGACTCTAAGGCCCAGGATTTATCATTGTATCCAAATCCACTTATATCAGAGCTTTTCCTCTGAATGTCTCTGTATGAAACGGCTAAACCAACCCCTGTCCCGCTCCACTCCACCTCCCAGTAACAGCGGCCCGTCAGACTCTCTCTGCTCAGGACCTGAGGCCACTCACTGAATCTGTCCTGATGATCAGGATAGCTCTGATCTTCACTAACTGTTGCTCTTCTGTTTCCATCAGTCAGTTTCAGTTCTCCGTGTGCTGTGTTTGGGTCCAGAGTGATCTCTGCTGAATACTGTAAGAAGTCCTCTCTGGTGGTGGGTTCAGCTGGTCTTGGGCTCAGAGCCAGTGGGACGTTGGTGGGTTCAGCTGGTGTTGGGCTCAGAGCCAGTGTGACGTTGGTGGGTTCAGCTGGTGTTGGGCTCAGAGCCAGTGGGACGTTGGTGGGTTCAGCTGGTGTTGGGCTCAGAGCCAGTGTGACGTTGGTCAGTCCCTCCTCCAGACTGAGCTTTAGTTTGTCCCTGAGCTCTGACACGGCTCTGGTCACCTCCTCGAAGCAGCGACGGGGCCTTGTCTGAATCTCTGTCCTCTGTGAGTCTGTGGACAGTGAAGGACAGAGCTGTAGAAACTGGTCCAGCTCAGAGATGTTCCTCTTCAGCTCAGTCACGTCCCGCTGCAGTTGGTCCTGAAGCTCTTGGACTTGTTTCAGTTGGGTTTGCTCCTCAGAGCGGATCTGCTGCTCCACTTCAGAGCGTCTTTTCTCCAGGAGAAGGGCCATCTCTGTGAAGCTGTCCCCACTGCGCTGCACTGCTGTCTGGGCAGAGCGGCTGATGTCCTGGGCCTCCTGCTGGAGCCTCTTCAGGTCTGTCTCTTTGAGCTGGAGGATCTGGAGCAGCTGTTCCTGCCTCTGGGATCTCTCCAAGGCTGAGGACACCATGTCGTGGCCCTTGTGTTGGTCTAAAGAGCAGAGGTAGCAGATGAGCTGCTGGTCGGTGCGGCAGAACATCTTCTTCACTTCGTCGTGTTGAGAGCAGATGTTCTCCTGCAGTTTGTCAGAGGGCGCCACCAGCTGGTGTTTCTGAAGCGCTGCAGCTTCATAATGAGGCTGGAGGTGGCTCTCACAGTATGAGGCCACACACTGCAGACAGGACTTGACGGCTTTCAGCTTCCTCCCAGTGCAGACGTCACAGGGCACATCCTGAGCTCCAGCATAGCAGCGGTCAGCAGGGGGCGCTGTGAGGCCAAGGTTCTTCAGCTGCTCCACTACACCTGCTAACATGATGTTTTTCACCAGCACTGGCCTGGAGCTGAAGCTCTCTCTGCATTCAGGACAGCTGTAAACATGCTTCTCGTCCTCTTGGTCCCAGTGGTTTTTCACACACTTCATGCAGTAGCTGTGTCCACAGGGAACAGCCACTGGATCCTTCAGTAGATCCAAACAGATGGGACACGTAAAGTCTTCTTGGTCCACGACTTTCTGCGCCATTTCTCTCTCGACAACAGCCCGAGTCTGACTTTAGAGAGTGTGTGAGAGGGAGGAGGAACCAGGAAGCTCAGAGCGAGGGAGGAGGAACCAGGAAGCTCAGAGCGAGGCTGAGTGTGTGAGAGGGAGGAGGAACCAGGAAGCTCAGAGTGAGGGAGGAGGAACCAGGAAGCTCAGAGCGAGGCGGAATCTGACTGTAGAGAGTGTGTGAGAGGGAGGAGGAACCAGGAAGCTCAGAGCGAGGGAGGAGGAACCAGGAAGCTCAGAGCGAGGCTGAGTGACAGAGGGAGGGGCATAAACGGCTGAGTCACGGCTCAAACATGTTTTTATCTCACAGATGTTGTTCTGGAAACAAATCTCCAAATCAAGTTCAGGCAAAGTCTATGTGAAAAGTGCAGCTTTATCTGAGATCACTGCAGAAAACTTTGACCAATGTCCAACAACTGACAGATGGACTTGTGTCAAAAGTCACTTTTAAACTGGAGTGAACAATGAACTTCAGAAACATTAAGTCACAGTTAATGTTGAACAGTTTGCAGGCGACACTTGAGCCCAATCGTATGGACAGAGGAGCCGAGTGTCAGAGAGAGAAGTGTTTAAACTAGACAGACGGGTCGGTTCAGCTGCTTCAAATCAGTGCAATGGAAACACATGGAGAGAATCCTCTGCGGTTACAGAGGAAGAGGAGGAAGCTCCTGGAGCAGCAGGAACAGAACTCTGAAATGCGACGAGTGTCGCATTTCAGTCGTAATAAAGATCGTAACAAACGTGAATATTCTTCTCATGAGCTGCTCGGTTCATGGCGCCGTAGAATATATTCCTTTAGTTTAGTGATGGATTCTAATATTCAAGCGAAGACAAAGCGGGAAAAAAACAAGGAATAAATTATGAAGAAGAAAAACCCAGATGATATTTTTGTTTTTTAAATGATAAAAAACAACCTCCCTAACCCGTCCAGGACCTTCCAGGACCTTCCAGGACCTTCCAGGATGAAACAGTGTCTCTGCTGTGATTGGCCGCTCATTTGGACATTTCTTTCCAAAACTGCGTCTGTCCCGTTGAGTCGTATCGGCCGCTGCTCAACACAAACTGTCTGACTGGACGTTTTGGAGAAAGCGTTGACGCCTCATTTGAAAGCTAAGACCTACAAAACTGATCGTGTTGTCGACGCTTTGTTGCGTTTCCGTACGTTTGTCTTGGTCTCTTTTCTGTCACGTATTTTGTTGCTTTTTCATCTTTAGTCGTGTGTTTTTCATATTGTTTTGATTGTGTTAGATTTGGGTAAAGCCGAACTGGAGAAAATGTGTTTGGTTAAGGCGAGGCCCCCTCTCTCTCGTCTGCAGGATTACCGGCTGGTGTTCGGGAACCACCAGGGCCGCGCCAGTGAGCGGTGGCACGGGGGCGTGGCCACCATCGAGCACAGCCCAGGTGACGAGGTGTGGGGCGTGGTCTGGAGAATGAGCGTGTCTGACCTGGAGTCTCTGGACAGGTGAGGGGGTGGAGCCTGGGGGAGGGGCGTGGTGTGGAGGCTGGGCGTGTCTGACCTGGAGTCTCTGGACAGGTGAGGGGGTGGAGCCTGGGGGAGGGGCGTGGTGTGGAGGCTGGGCGTGTCTGACCTGGAGTCTCTGGACAGGTGAGAGGGGAGGAGACTGGGGGAGGTGTGGGGCGTGGTCTGGAGAATGAGCGTGTCTGACCTGGAGTCTCTGGACAGGTGAGGGGGGAGGAGCCTGGGGGAGGGGCGTGGTCTGGAGTCTCTGGACAGGTGAGGAGGGAGGAGCCTGGGGGAGGGGAGGGGCGTGGAGGCTGGGCGTGTCTGACCTAGAGTTTCTGGACAGGTGAGAGGGGAGGAGCCTGGGGGAGGAGCCTGGGGGAGGGGAGGGGCGTGGAGGCTGGGCGTGTCTGACGTGGAGTCTCTGGACAGGTGAGGGGGGAGGAGCCTGGGGGAGGTGTGGGGCGTGGTCTGGAGAATGGGCGTGTCTGACCTGGAGTCTCTGGACAGGTGAGGGGGGAGGAGCCTGGGGGAGGGGCGTGGTCTGGAGTCTCTGGACAGGTGAGGGGGGAGGAGCCTGGGGGAGGGGCGTGGTCTGGAGAATGAGCGTGTCTGACCTGGAGTCTCTGGACAGGTGAGAGGGGAGGAGCCTGGGGGAGGTGAGGGGCGTGGTCTGGAGAATGGGCGGATCTGACCTGGAGTCTCTGGACAGGTGAGGGGGGAGGAGC
Organism: Proterorhinus semilunaris; assembly: GCA_021464625.1. NCBI lineage: Eukaryota > Metazoa > Chordata > Actinopteri > Gobiiformes > Gobiidae > Proterorhinus > Proterorhinus semilunaris. The sequence goes on along the minus strand of CM038350.1, from coordinate 1,020,401 downwards.
CTTGGACAGGTGAGGGGGGAGGAGCCTTGGGGAGGTGAGGGGGGAGGAGCATTGGGGAGGTGAGGGGGAGGAGCCTGGGAGAGGTGAGGGGGAGGAGCCTGGGGGAGGTGAGGGGGGAGGAGCCTGGGGGAGGTGAGGGGGAGGAGCCTGGGGGAGGTGAGGGGTGTGGTGTGGAGGCTGGGCGTGTCTGACCTGTAGTCTCTGGACAGATGAGGGGGGAGGAGCCTGGGGGAGGTGAGGGGGAGGAGCCTGGGGGAGGTGAGGGGGAGGAGCCTGGGGGAGGTGAGGGGGAGGAGCCTGGGGGAGGTGAGGGGGAGGAGCCTGGGGGAGGCGTGAGTCCTGTTCATTCAAACACATCTGCAGTAAAAATAACAAACTAAATAGTCTGGTCTTCACTGGGGCTGGATACGTTTACGTGAATATAACGCGGCGTTCCCGCACCTTCACGAGACCTAAAGAACAGAAGTTAATGATTGATCTCAGGTGGACTTTGCCTGTGAGATCAATCATTGTCCGGGTCGTGGTATTCATCATCTGCTGAAGCTGCTGGACTAAAGTCCTCTCAGCAGCCGGTCAGGCCGCTCCTCGTGCGCCTCAACATAAAAGCGTTTATCGTTATGGACATAAACGGATCCATAAACGAGTCTACGCTCCCCCGGCTTTGGACGCTTTTTATTTCTATCAATCAGCCTCGGTTTAGAGATAAATGTCGGAAACATGAAGAGAAAAGGAGACAATGCGGCGTTACTGAGCTACTGGACTGAAACATCTGACAACATGGGGTTAAAGTTCAACAGCAGGAAATGTACGAGCTTGTTGTGTGATACAGTGATTGAGTAACTATCGCCCCCTTCTGTTTGTTTGACTAATCGCACCCCGTCTTTCTTTGCTGGAAAACAAGTTACTTACAATCGTGTTTAGTTTGTAAAGAACATATCGTGATGATCTCAGCATCTCCGGTCATAATGCCGTTTCACCTCAGACCAACACGTCAAAGTCACTTCAATAGAATAAATAACATCTACAAACTCTGACCTCTGACCATCGCTGCTCTCCTTGTAGGCCACTACAACACTGGACTGAGTTAGACACACATGCACCTCTCAAAACACCTGCTGTGACTCGCTCTGCTCCGTGGTTCACTGCACAGACAGGTTTGGTCTGCTGCCTCAGGACATAAAGACCTCCATGACCTCCATGACCTCCATGACCTCCATGACCTCCATGACCTCCATGGCCTCCATGACTTCCATGGCTCCGTTAGGTCCAGGACTGAATACAAGGTCCTGAACCTCAAAGAACTGATCAGTGCCCACACACCATCACGAGCCTCCAACTCCAGGTCCCTGAGTCCAGACTGTGGAATGCCCTCCCTAACCACCAGAGGGCGCCACAGTCTCGAGAGGTTTTTAAAAAGTTAGCTGAAGACTTTTCATTTCTTAGAGCATTTTCGTAGTGCTCTGATATGGTTATATTCTGCTATTTTATCTGTAGCACGTTGAGGGAAAACTGACGTAAAGCGGCTCAGGCTGGTTTTAACAGAACGTCAGAAAGTTTAAATCATGAGAAAAAATAATCCACTGAGCACAAAAACCTCTGATTCTGCAATTTCAGACACTTCACAAAAGCATGTTTTTGTGTGTTTGTGTTTCCGATAATAATGTAGAAGAAACAGGAACAATACAAATTCAAAAGGATATTGTACAATGATGTCTAAGTTCATACGAGGGTTCCAGGGCTTTGGAGCTGATGAGCTGAATATGTTGATTATCATCTGCTTTATCAAAAAGATGGAGCGCTCGCATTGGTTTCTGTGACGTGAAGCTGCTGAACATGTTCCTGACATGTTCCTCACATGTTCCTCACATGTTCCTCACATGTTCCTGACTAACTCTGCCCTCGTGTCCCGGTCAGTCAGGAGAACGTGACGTTAGGAGCCTACTGCCCCGTGGAGCTGTCGGTCACCACCAACGGAGAGGACCTCTGCTGCCGCACCTACATCATGAACAGCTGCGTGTACGCCCCGCCCTCACCGCAGTATCTGAAGGTGGGTATGACGCTGAGATCACACCAACGCAAACCTATAACCCCTCCCTCCTTCTATAACCCGTCTGCATCTTTAACCAGACGGGGGTCCACATCATGAGTTTCTCTCCCTTTAAGCCCATATGATGCAGAGGTCTTCTTTACAGCAGGACATGGAGCGTTGTCCTGCATGAAGATGATTTTAGGGAAAGGCTCTTCTTTTTGTGCCATAGAAGAACGTGGTCAGTCAGAAACTCCACATGGTTTTCAGAGGTCATTTTCACACCTTCAGGGAGCCTAAAGAGGCCGACCAGCTCTCCCCCCATGATTCCAGGCCAAAACATAACTCTTTGTGCTTCATGTAGTGTTTGGATCTGACCGGATGTCCTTGTGGTTCATGTAGTGTTTGGATCTGACCCGATGTCTTTGTGCTTCATGTAGTGTTTGGATCTGACCCGATGTCTCTGTGCTTCATGTAGTGTTTGGATCTGACCCGATGTCTCTGTGCTTCATGTAGTGTTTGGATCTGACCCGATGTCTTTGTGCTTCATGTAGTGTTTGGATCTGACCCGATGTCTCTGTGCTTCATGTAGTGTTTGGATCTGACCCGATGTCTTTGTGCTTCATGTAGTGTTTGGATCTGACCCGATGTCTTTGTGCTTCATGTAGTGTTTGGATCTGACCCGATGTCTTTGTGCTTCATGTAGTGTTTGGATCTGAAACATGTCTTTGTATTTGTGAGTGAGCTCGCGGTGAACAAACATCAGAGTTGTTTTTCCTCTGACTGAGAACATTCCTCTGCTGCTGCTGCTGTTGTTGTTGAGGAACATCTGGAACGGCGAGCGGTCCCTCTCCGTGACCCCTGGGTGACCTCCACGCCAGAACCTTCCTCTGCTCGTGTCGACGTTCCCGCACGGAGCCGCTTTGTGTCCGCGGCTTTTGTCTCTTTGTGACGCACAACAGAACACACACAAAACAACAACACACACAACTCACTCACAAAGGTGTTTACAGAGGCTGGAGTACTCGGATACTTGTAGTTACTTATGTGAGAGTACTATTATGTGGAGGAGAAATCAGATCTGCATCAGACACGAGATCTGGAACTAAACCTGGTTTCCATGGAGATCTGCCCTGATGGAAAGTGATCTCTGCAGGTGGTGTTTCTGTTTCCTCCTCAGGTGATGTTTCTGTTTCCTCCTCAGGTGATGTTTCTGTTTCCTCCTCAGGTGATGGTTCTGTTTCCTCCTCAGGTCATGTTTCTGGTTCTGTTTCCTCCTCAGGTGATGGTTCTGTTTCCTCCTCAGGTGGTGTTTCTGGTTCTGTTTCCTCCTCAGGTGATGTTTCTGGTTCTGTTTCCTCCTCAGGTGATGTTTCTGGTTCTGTTTCCTCCTCAGGTGATGTTTCTGGTTCTGGTTCCTCCTCAGGTGATGTTTCTGGTTCTGTTTCCTCCTCAGGTGATGTTTCTGGTTCTG